>CM034152.1:677066793-677086793 GCA_019776745.2 Taxus chinensis
AATAGGGGTAGAAAGTTGGGTGTGAATAAGACAAAATATGCCGGTTCCTCGGGCACGATTGACCGTGTCGTGTCGATTCTATGTTAAAAAACCTATAAAAAGAAAAAATACGGCCTGCATGTTACTTTTGCATTTGGAAGCAATTTGAATGTCTGGAATTGGAGAGTGGAGATTGGAGCATTTGTTGCGTGACGGGGCGGTTTATTTGGACCGGAGGAGTGAGTTGTTAGCGGCCTGAGTGAGGAGAGGGGAGTAGTTGATTGTGGAGGACCCAGAAGAGGACATGGAACAGCCATGGCTAGCCAGGAGGAGCAGGACGGGGATGGACAAGCTGGGACAACAACCACCCATCACACCATGACGACGTGTCATGTTTGAAGGGTAGTTCGAAACCCCTCATTGTGTTCTTTTAGATTATGCTAAATTTTGGTTTTGGGTAGGATCCAACGTTTTTGATAAAATAATGAAAAAAGAAGTTGTTTGGAAAATAGAGAGGGTAGGTAGGTAGGTAGTTAGGCTAAAAACGGTTAGGGTGGGTAGGTTTAGGATTCAAGGGTTTAATTAAAAGGGTAGCATTAGCAATAGGCAAAAAAAAAAAGGTGTTTGGGGGGGGCGCGTCGGGTTCGCTCGCATTTTACAGTGACCAATGTCGGTTGACTAACGCGACTGGACAATCGTCGCAAATTCAGGGGCAGGGTTGTTTTGTTGACTGACCGGTGCAGGTTGTATATCGGCCGGCGTCGGTGGGGTGGTTTTGGGGGGATTGTGGGCTTGTTTGGGTGTTTGTGTGGATTTGGGTGGGTTATGGGTTGGGCTGGGGTGGGTTGTTTGTGGGGTTGTGTGTGGGTTTGGGTGGGTTAGGGTTGGGCTTGTGTGGGTTTGGGTGGGTTATGGGTTGGGCTTGGGTTGGTTGGTTATGGTATGGGTTAGTGGAGAAGATAGGTGGTTAGGAGGGGGGTGTTAGAGAGTTGGGGTGTGTGGGGGGATAAATAAAAGGGGGGATAAAGGGTGGTCTAGAGAGTCGGATGTGGTAAGGGGGATTAAAAAGGGGGTTGGTATAGGGTAGATATAGTTGTGAGGAGGGACAATGTTAGTGGGTGGGTTTTGTAGGCACGTCACGAGCTAATGATGTGGGACAGGATGCCTCGCTGTGGTGCGGGAGGATGCGACCAAATGGTCCGCAGCGCACTGGGCATCATGCGCGAGGGGATTGGCGGATCCAGTGATATAGAGCGATCGACAGAGATCATGTTATATGTTGCCCTCATCGAGCGATGGGACGCCGGCTACCATGTGTTCCATCTCCCGACTGGAGATATGACATCACATTGGACGATGTATATCGCATCCTTCGATTCCTATTGATGGAGAGGCCATTTTTTAGGTGGATTCAAAGACATCCATGGACAGCATCCTACCGTTTTTCGGGGATTCAGCTCTTCTAGTGACATATCACAGTGCGAGCAATCTGTATGGTGATATGTCGCAAGTGCTCACCGACATGAGACCGGCTTTCCTTCCTGTTGATGATGATCGGGATCACCTGCTTCAACCCTCAAGGACTCCAGAGGGAGGCCGCTTTCCATCTCCACGGGCATTGAAATGGGGTTCTTCAATGAGATGGTGGAGGGCATACCTATTTGCTTGTGCACCAGTATATCTGGTTGCATTATACAGGGAGCTGTGGGGCTATCACCGGAGAGGCGATTCAGATTTGTTCCAACACATTTTTTACTCATTCCTGTTGGGCATATGAGCACATCATATCCCTCAGGACCGGTAGGGTACCCCAGCAGCCAAGGCCACAGGTCCATATATAATCCGGCTTCTTCAGAGGTGGTTTGGGGGTCATGGGGCAAGCCACGAGCCAGTGCTTACAGGTTCAGGGACGTTGCTTATTATCGACATTTGTTAGAGGGCTTGACAGCAAGTAAGATATCATATGGAGACCTTCCAAGAGGTCATCAAAACCCACCCCTCTCAGAGGGATCGCCAGACTTAAGTTGCACCCTGATTCAGTACACATCTGTATAGCAGACGAGGCCGGCGAGTACGAGAGGATACCCCTAGAGAGGGTACGTAGGCAGATGGGGCTACGACAAGACTAGCCACTTCCTTCCCTCAGTACAGGAGGGATTATGTCAGAGGCCCTCCTACCTCACCACAGCGCTTGGACCCAGATTGGTTGGTCTGAGCAGGCCAGCGGTGTTGTTAGATGCTGCTGGTTGTACAGGAGCATACATGGTGTGGTGGGCTGGTCCGAGAGAGCCGGATAGCACGCCTACACATCAGAACTGGCAAGTTAGTAGTAGTGGCAGTGATAGCAGGAGCGAGATCATTCAGGGGCCAGGTGCAGTTATTACAGGGCAGGGGGGCTGGCGGCTGTGCACAGGCATAGATAGGTGTTTTATCGGGGTAACTTAGCCAAGGCCAGGTACAGGATAGGCACACCACTAGCAGCGGACTGCCACCGCCCCAGGGCACAGGGTACCACCCCAGAAGCGGTTACAGCCACAACCCCAGGCATAGGCACAGAACCACCACAGCCACAGGCCACCACCAGTGGCACCATCACAGGCATAGGTGGGCAATGGTAGGTAGGCAGTCCGGGGACTAGCCCCAGCCAACCTTTGGTGGCACGGACAGATATATGGAGGCTGGAGGGAGGCCCGGTGGTACTATCAAGAGTTCTTGATGTACCAGAGCTGAGTATCAGCCATATGCAGCTTTATAGAGCAGAGAGACTTCCATATGTCGAGATCGCAAGGAGGTGCAGCAATAGACGGCGTATTGTGACAGGAGGAGGCGAGAGGGGCACCACAGGGGCTGAAGGGAGAGGTGGAGGGTGGTGGGGAGGATGAGGCGATCCCTGCATTGTTATTGTATATGGGACATGGGCACCGGTATGTGCACCGGCTATGTGGATAGAGGCCTGTGTGCTACCAGTATTCATTTATTCACATTTTATTGTATACCGGCTGCGAGCCGAGTATATTTTGATATGAGGGACCGTCCGGCGAGCCGAGTCGAGTTATTGACATTTATTGCGGCCTGTGTGCGGGCTTGTTGTTGTTTTGTATGATGAGATCACAAGACGGCCCCCGATGGGGGATGTTGTATATTGAAACATGTATATATATATAGATCTGATGATTTGACCCACATGTGATGTTCACAAAATGTTTTAAGTATTTCGTTAAGGGTTTGTGATATAGGTTTGTATGATGAGTTTTTAATTGGACATGTGATATAGTGATTGTGTTGGATGTCTTTTGCACGTATATATGGACGACATATTATATGATGAAATGTGGCATGGTTTGTTGCTGGTTGGGACATTGTATATAGGTATCTGCTGAGTTGGATCCAAATGGTGTATAGATTGATTTGGATATTAGTTTGGATCTCCTTCAGATGATGGACATGTTTGTTTGGGTTAATGTAGATAGATGTATGGATGAAATAGTAATGAGAAGTGGATTGGATGGACAATATGGATAATGGTTTTTTAGGCGGAAAAAAAGAGGCGGGGCACGATAAAAAATTATGTTAGAAAATGAAGAAAAGAATTATGTTCCCAAAAGGCAGTGTGAACCGATATCAGTTTAGGTCACCGGACGCCGTTAATTAGTAGACCGATATCGGTTAACGTAACCACGATACCGGTTAGTTAGGTATGAGCTTTTCTACAAATAGAAAAGTCTAGGGTGGCAACGTTAAGTTCTAATTTTGAGAGCCAGTCAAGAAGTTAAATCGCGAACATGAACGCTTTTGACTACTGAGACAGTAATTGCATTAGAGATTGTAGTGATAGGGAGAAAAGAGAACGGGAACGTGAATGTGGTTCTGAGATTCAGAAGGCAGAAAGGTGATTTTGAAAAGGTTGGTGATCATAGCAAACGAGGATAAGCTTAGGCAGGCAGGGATGAGAGGGGACGACAAGGGTCACCTCAACTACTGCAACTCAAGAGGTAAACGTTTTTGGTTGTGATTGTGATTACTAGCATGTTTTTGTGATAAGATGGGGGAATTAGTGGGTAATATGAAAAGAAAACATGATCACAAGGGTATAATGTGGTGAGATGTTACGTTGTAGGTATCAAGGGGTTTTCCGGTTGTCTGTGTATACAGAGAGAATTAAACGATCAATTTATGCGTAGGTGTTGTTTAGAGCAAGGTTTATGTCTTGACAGTGACCGATCGCGGTAGGGGAATAACCTCTTATCGGTTATCTGAACCGGTACTGGTTATTTATAACCGATACGGTTACTGGAGGAATTTCCAGAAACAAATGTGAAGAAAAACCCTTAGGGATTTGATGGAAATGGTTGTTTGTTGTTTTGGATGTATAGGCCAGAGGCAAGTGATGATGAATGATAGTGTTGCCAGCGCTATTGTCACGATCCGGCGGAATGTAACACTAAGCGAAATGGACATTGATAAATCATTTGGGGTTAGAGGGGAATCCGCTATTATTCACTCATCACACGTAATCATTCCTAATGTTTTGCATGCGTTGATTGAAAGATGGAATCAAAGAAGAATTGTTCATATCTGGCCAACAGGGGATATGACGACGTAACATTGGAAGATTTGTTTTTCCGTATTTGTGAGGTGCCCTATACAGGAAAACCAGTAATCAGCATTACCTATTGCGGCGTCGGGGACGATAACAGCAGTATTTTCCTTGCGCGAGATTTTAAACCAACGAGGTTTGTCATTCACATATGGGATATGTATACAGCACACCCTGAGGAGACAAGGGGAATAGCATTATATTAATGATCGTGTAGGGTAGTTATGCATTACCGAGAGCAGAAGGGGGAAGATTTCCAAGGATTGATGTGTTTATCTGGGAAGATGATAGAAAGGAACGTGAGTTTGCTGGGAACCTGCCTATTTTGGGCGGGAGTTATACCGGGGTTTATGGGCTTGTAGTGAAATCACCGGACTACAACTGGATGTTCATACTATTACAAACACTGTTTGGGCCTTGAGCACATTGTTTGTGTGCGACTCATACAGTAGAGACTAGAGGACCCAAGGTTGGATTTCAGACTATGGGTCCCGACAGAAAAGAGGGCTCAGATGGGTCAGGCCGGGACCGAGTGACATTGGTATTACAGGCAGGTCATGAGGAGAGTGTGACGATTGCTAATATCTATTAGAGGCCTTATTTGGGAACTATATGGTATAGAGAATATAGCTGAGGAGTTGAGGGGTGTAGAGTGGATTGAGGTGGATCACAGGGCACATGCCCAGGTAGTATGAGGAGGCTTCCTCTAGATCGCGAGGTGCGGCGACAATTCCGATTTGTGCAGGATATACCCCTGGCTTCTAGACCATATTGAGGATCGACGCCGAGGCAGCAATCTCAACCTCACCCATCCAACACCTTCCGAAGGGCCAGAGGAGAAGCAGCCGATCCCACGTTTAATGGATGCAGGAACCCAGAGCCCCGATCATGTTGATTTTGTATATTTGAAACCTTGTATAATATATCTATATATGATGATTTGACCCACATTTTGTGTTTCACAATGTTATTTTAAGTATTTCGTTAATGTTTGTGATATAGGTTGTAGGATGAGTGTATGACGATGTTGTCTATTGATGATGTGATGTCTTTTGGCACGTATATATGGACGACATATTATATGATGAAATGTGGCATGTTTTGTTGCTGGTTTGGTTACATGTTATATATGTATCTGATGAGTTGGATCCAAAAGGTGGAAGATTGATAGTTTTTTGATACTCCTAGATGATGGCATGTTTGTTTTGGGTAATGTAGATCGATATATGATGAAATCGTATGAGAAGTGTGATTGGAGGACAAATATGGATAATGGTGTTTTTTATGGCCGAAGAATAGGCGTGCACGATAAAAAATTATGTATAAATGAGAAAAGAATTAATGTTTTTCAAAAAGGCAGGTTGTACGATATCAGTTTAGGTAACCGACGCCGGTAGTTGTAATACCGATATCGGTTACTTAACGAGACCGGTTATTAGGTATGCGGCTTTTCTAACAATAAGAAAGTCTAGGGTGGCAACTTAAGTTTCCTAATTTTGAGAGCCATTCACAAGTTAATAACGCGAACAATGACGCTTTTTTGAGACGACTGAGACAGGTAATTTGCATGAGAGTTTTGTGATAGGGAGAAAAGAGAACAGGAAAGTGATGTTTTCTGAGATTCAGAATGCAAGAAAGGTGATGTGAAAAGGGTGGTGATCTGCAGAAACAGGAGAAGCATCTAGCAGGCAGATGGGATGAGAGGGAAGACAAGGGTCACCTCAACACTGCCACGTCAGAGTAACGTGTTGGTTTGATTTGATTACTTCATGTTTTGTGAATAGATTTGTTGAGCGTAGTTGTGGTAGTATGATAAAGAAAAACAATTATCACATGGGTTTCAATGTGTTTAGGTGGTTTACGTGGTAGGTATCAATGTTTTTCGCGTATGGTCTGTGTATACAGAGTGGACGGAAACGAGCAATTTATTGTCTTAGGTGGTTTGTTTATGCAAGTGTAAATGTAATGACAGGGACCGATTAGCGGTTAGGGTAACCGTATCGTTACTGAGAGACCGGTACTGTTTATTTCTACCGATACCGGTTACTGAGGAAATTTCCAGAATGTGAGAAAAACGCCTTAGTGGATTGGATGGATGAATGGTTTTGTTTGTTGTTTTGATGTATACATGCCGAGGCAAGGGTTTGAGGATGATTGATAGTGTGCCATCGCATTGTCACGAAATCCGAGCGGATGTAACACTAGTCGGAATGGACATTGATAAGATTCATTTGGGGTTAAGTGGAAATCCGCTATTATTTCACGAATCACATCACAACGTAATCATGCTATGTTGGCGCGGCGTTTGATTGAAAGATGGAATCCAGCATAAGGGAATAGCGTGTTTCTCAATCTGCCAACAGGGGAGATACATTACATTGGAAGAGGTGTTCCGTGTTTTTTTGAGTTTGGCCCTATGACAGGTTTTGTTGGGTGGGTGTGAAAACCAGTGAGATGGGTGTCAGGTGGGTTGGGGTTGTGGGCGTGTACGGGGGGGGGCGGTAGGGCGGCGCGGGGTGGGGGTGTGTTGGGTGTGAGCGATAGGTACAGCAGTAGGGGGGCCATAGGCGGCGTAGGGTGAGGTGGACGATTGTGCAACGTGGTGGTTGTGTGTGTTGTCATGTGGTTTTCCTCTTTTCTGGGGTGTGTTGGGGTGGTGACGGTGATTGGAGGTGTGTCTCGTGGACATTCTTTGGTTGTGGGGTTTACCGGGCGGGATGGGGTAAGACAAGGATAAGCAGTGATATAATTAGTGTTAGGGTATTAGCTTACCGAGAGCGAAGGGGGAAGATTTCCCAAATGAATTGAATGTGTGTTATCTGGTATATGATAGAAAGGACACGTTAGTTTTGCTGGGCACCTTCATATTTTGGCGGAGTGATACCGGGGTTTATGGGTTGTGTGAACTCACAGGACGACAACTGGATTGCATACTTATTACCTGTTGGGCCTTTGAGCCGAGTTGGTTTTGTGTGCGTGGACGCGGTGTGTTTGGGGAGATCAGAGAGACGAAGGAGTCAATCGTGTGGTGTTGGGAGGGGTTTACGTTTGGGCAGTGGTTTTGTTGTGTAGCGTTGGTTTTGGGTTTTCGTTGGGACGTAGGGAACAAAGGGGGCAATTGCCGGGTGTGGAGGCCGGTGGGCGAGGTGACGTTTGGTGGGTTTGGTGGTTTGTGGTGGACTCGGGTCTTGTAGTGTTGTGGGTTGTAGTGTGGTTGTTGGTCATAGTGGGTGGGTGGCGAGGGATGATGTTTTGGGCGTTGTGGGTTGTTGGATCCTTCTCTCAATCTCTTCTAAACCTTGGTGTTCTTGTTTGGGTGCGTTGGTATGTATCTATGATTGGGAACTGTATGAGGACTGTGAAGGTGGAGAGGTATGGGGAGGGCGTTGTAGGGGCTGGGGGAGGGTTGTGTGTGTGTGGGGTGTGTGGGAGGGTGGGAGGGGTGGTGGAGGGGTTCGACAGGGGCGATCGACGCGGGGGTTGGGGGGGGGGGGAGGCGCGGTGGGTGGAGGTGTAGTGTGGGAGGAGAGAGTGGGGTGTGCGGGGCTCGGGGGGTGAAGGGACGGTCGGGGGGGGGGGGTTGTGGGTTGGTCGCGGTCATTTTCCAGATGGGGGGGCAGTGAAAGGTACCGCCTGGCGGGTAGAAGCCTTATAAAGCGACCCGGAGGTATAACATAGAAGGAAGTATTGCTCGGACCGGTTGCGTCGGGGGGTCCCCCCCAACACGGGAGCTTCCTATTTGCCATGTCATGATAGAGCGGGGCCAATCGCCGTCATGAGGTAAATGGATGCAGGGATGCGCCAGAGGCCTAGGGGGTTTATTGGTGCAGAGCGGCGTGGAGGGGGACGGGAGGCGTGCCCGACATAGCTGTGAGTGTGAAACAGCTAGAGATCGTCGCAGATTTGAAGTGTGCACAGCGGCTGCAAACGCAAGTGTCTGGAGGCGAGAGTGGTGTGGGAGCGCGGTTTCGGAGGCTTTTTGTTCGTGGCGGGGAGGGGGAGGGGTTGAGATGTAGTATTTTCTGGGGGGCGCGGTTTTGTGAGTGGCCTCCTACGAAGATGTTTGTTTTTTTGTGGGTTTGGTGGGTGTGTTTTCAGATTGAGCATTGGGAGTGTTGGGTGATCAGGGTGGCGGGGTGTGGGCTGATGATATGCCTGCTGAATCCGTGGGTGGCAGGGGATACATGGTGGTCCTTTCAGTGAGGGGATTGGCTGTTTTCGTCAGCTGAGGTCACAGCCTTCCCTTTGTCTGTTGGATTTATGTATGTCAGGGGGGCAGTGCGAGACCTGGGGGAAGGCTAAAGTGGGGGTAGATGGGGGGGAGGTTGTGGAGAGCTCAAGAGAATGGTGGGGATCCCCGGGGGGCAGGGGGGGAGGGGGGGGGGGTAAGAGAAGATTGGTGGACGCGAGATAACGAAGTGGTAGTTGTTTCTGTTTGGGGGGTCAGAAAAGGGAAATGGGTGCGCGGGGGATGGGGGGGTTTGGGGTTGTGGTGAAGTAAAGAGGGAGGGGGAGAGAGCGAGAGAGAAGGCCCAAAGAGGCATGAAAGGGCACCACCTTTTGTGTGGGAGGAGGGGGTCGGAGCGAGGCCGGGAGACGCCAGGGCGCCTGGAAGGGGGGGTCCGGGGGACGTACCCCGGGCACATAGCAAGGAAGGGGTCCCTAGCAGGGTACCGGGATGGAGGGTGGTGCCTCGCCGGAGTCTCCGAGAGTATCGAAATGTCAGACACGCGTTGTGGCTAGCGTGTGGACAAGGGGAGGGAGTGGGGGGGGAGTGGGGGTTCCGTCGCGTATGGGTGCTTTGTTTGTCCCGGGGAGAGGAAGGTGGGAGCGGGGGTGTGGGGTGAGGGATTGTAAAGGGGGGATGTAAAAAGATAAGAAGGAAGGCCGCTAGACGCCGCACGTGTACGAGGAACAATAATCCAGGAAACCAGTGCAGGAGCCGCCCAGTCCAGTACGAAGATCTTTCGCACTGAAGAGGTTCGTTGAGTGTGAAAATTGACCGTACACTTTGGCGCGCTCGACAGCACGACGTGAGAAACTCAAACCCGAGGACCAAGGGCACACAGAAATGGTCATGGCAAAAAATTTGATAAGCACACCATAGACGTAAGTGACGGCCCTAGGAAAACAAATGGGAGGAGGGATAGATAGCGTCAAGACTGTGACAACTAGGGTGCTGAGGAAAAGAGCGACCCAGAAGAACACGCCAGACCCGAAAACGGCGGGTGAAGGACTGGAGTTACTGAATAGAGACGGATGATGCCGGGAAGGCGCGCAAAGGATATGATGGCTGCGTGAGCTTCATAAAGCACCGCGAGAACTGCGAGAGAAGGCGTACTGGGGGGGGAGGCCTTCAGGGAGCAGAGTCCGATGTAGAACAAAAAGGGGGGGAGAGGGGCGAGCGTCCTGCCAGGGAGATAGGCGAATAGAATAGGCACAGAATTGGCATCTCGCGGGCCGGCGAGAAGCAAATCTCACGACGAGTAATTATAGCAAGGTTCTGGGGGCTGAGCATGCAGGTGGTCTGAACTGGGACCCGATCAAGAAAAGCGCAAGAAAGACGGTGTTAGTTTAAGACGTTGAAGTGCATTAGTGACTAAATAGGGGAAGTGACAGGTTGTTTGAGATTGTACGGTATAATTCTAGCTGATTCTTATTTGAAGAGTGTAGGAGAGCACAGGTGTACTGGTGCGGTAAATGAGCTCGTGGACCGACATATGTATAATAACGTATATAACACTAAATCACTAGAACAATTGGTCAAAGAGGTGTCCAGCATGTAACTGGAGGTATCAATCCTGCTCACGGGTTATGGTGCTGATACCACTCGTAATCTAAGAACAAGCTAATATAAGTTGCCGTGAATGGTCCAGGAAGGCGTGAGGGCATTTAATAAGCCCAAATCAAATTAACAAAGTTGCAACGTTTGTTCTTTGCCGAGGTTTGGGTTGACATGTGTATTAAGGCAATAACGCGGCTTGGGGACACGAGCACCACCTGAACAGGGACGCTCACGGACAGGTCGCTTGATCAAAAGCACGCTTTGATACGTTGGGATAGATAGTGAGTACAGAAGTAATGCGGTGATGCGGTGCAAAGGGGGACCAGCATGTATACTAGAACTCTTCTGCATGGTCGAAGGCGCAAGACGGAAGCCCTCCAATGTGGGCAACCCGCCTCTGCGGGGCGGATCACGGGTGTGAGACTACGCAATAGGGGGGAAAAGCAAGAAAAAAGTCTACGGGGATGGAAAGAGACCTTATCGATGAAATCGCGCGATAGAGAAGTAAAGAATATGATATACGGAGTTCGGAGGCAATACACCCTCGGGACATACAGCCAAAGACGAAGCGCAGGTGGACATTAGGAGGTACGAATCTAGTACGATACCCAAAGAGCAAAGGGGATGGAAGTCGTGCAAAGTGCTCTTCGAACTCAATGGACACTACGTTCATGAGAGGTCTGGTAGGGTAGATGTATAGGCTTCGGCTTTCTCCACTTGCTGGTGGGGGTGTAGGGGGGGGTGGATTAAATCGATTTTATACCAAAGGTTGGCACAAGTCGGCGAATAGGAACAGAGATTGTTAGGTTGTACAAGATTGTCCAGTAGCCTGGTTGCATCAGGGAGCGATGAGGCCACAAAAACCTGGCCACATGGACGACAGAGAATGTGGTGGGTTAAGAACTCGACAGGTGTAGGTTGGTGTGAAAGGATGGACTAGCCTCGCACCAGCATGGTGTGTATATTCGGTTTCGCTGGAGTAATCCCAGCGGTGACTGTGCCAGGACGGTGAATCGCACCAATAAGTCTAAACCACCTTGTGGAAAAGCCAAAGGATCTCGGGCAAACCTTAGGGGGCGAGGAGTATTTGGTGAATGTTGCCGTGTGGTTGGTCACATCACACGCACCTTAAACATACGGCTTTTCCGTACAAATCATTATTGAGAAGGCCAATACTAACAAAGGCAGATGCGTTGGGCCACGGCAAAAGGCCCCTAACAGGTCCCCACAGATACCGGCATGGTCCATGGAATGGCTCTATGGGTACCATCCGGGCCGGGGAACAATCAAATGAGGATTCCATCAAGCCACTTTAGTAGAATGAGTCCCTCCCGGCGCCAGAACTACATGAACAGAAATGTGTTGGTAAGAAAAGTGCATTTGTCGGGTGGAACGAAGTAAAGGTTTAAGAGGAGAAACAGAGTTGTAAGGTGAGTCGTGAGAAATTGGGTGGTGCGCAGGTATCTTTCAGGGGGGGCTGCGATTAGTAACAGACAGTAATTTAATCATACAAACCTACCCGGGGGGTGGAGTATGGGGATGGCAAAAAGGTGGTGGCCCGAGAATAATCAATCACTGGATGAGCTAAGTAATGATGACTAAGCAAGCCATAGGAGGACACGAAATTTTTGAGTGGAGAAGCGGGAAAATGTATAGGGGATAAATAGTGAGTAAGAGAAGCTAAATGATCCGGTAGTGTTATTGGGGACGTTTTGGGACGTTCCGTATTTTACATCGGTGATGCCCATGAACTTGGGATTGGGGACTACCATTGAAGTTCCGCCAAATAGTGGATGAATTGATCCTGAGAGTTTCGCAACTTGAAGACCCAGAAACAAGGGCCGGGCGTAGTCCGGGCTTATTATTAGTGGCGAAGGGAAATCAGAGTCGATGAAAAGAGGCATGGGGTGCTACGGTGCAGGCGGCTGAGAAGGAGATGAAACACCTCCGGCTCCTCCACATGGAATGGCATTGGGTCCAGCGAAAGAGTGTCTTGGATACACTAACTACCCTCCTTACAAATGAAAGGGGATTATGAGTCATCTGGATGAAAATTGGTAAATTGTTCCCCAGGTAAAGGGCACAACCCAACAGGGCAGCGGTTGGAGGGGCCCTGGATTCGGGGGTAACGGCAAGAGTTTGTTCCTTGAGTGGATTGTCACTGGGGGTGGACAAAACTAAACGCAAGGTCGAGTCCCGGAGGACTGACACATCGGCGATGCGTGGAGGATGGTTTGGAAATGTGTTTGGCATACATGGAATGGAGGGGTCCGTGTTGGATAGATGACGAAAGTTTTGGGATTCAGAAGGAGTGCGGAGTTGGGGGGTAGCCCACGAGAGAGGGGCGACGCATAACTGTCTACTACATGGTATACCTATTCTCAAAAATAAGTCCACCAAAGTCTACTTGAATATAATACACGTGCTTGTTCTCGTGATGCGCGGCAGTCACAGTTTGCAAGCATTGCCCCACAACGTGTCAGGTGGGGCCGGGGGAAAGTAAAGTAGGAAAGGGCGGTCGCCTGGAGGGGGGAATTAACACGGGTGCCTGCAAGAGATAAGGTTTGAAAGAGCTTCAAAGGCTGGTGGCACGGCTGCGCGTCATTGAAATCAATGTTCCTTTTTAAAGAAGGTATGAACAGGTTGACATCGATCCGAGAGTTGGGAGATGACACTGAGCCGATAGATTAGGGTGACCACTTGTAAACTCCGCAATTGTTGAGATTGGGTGGAAGGTGGTGAGTGGCATTTCTAGGATAACAGGGGGTGTTGACTTAGATGGGTCGACCTCGATGCGAAAGACGCAAACAGGAGAGACGATAAAGCCAAGAATTTGGTTTGTCGGCGTCCCGAAAGGACAAACCAAAGACCCATTTCTTGGTTAAGGCGGACAGCATATTGTAACAGTTGAATCAGAAAAATAATGTTAAAACATCGAGATTTCACTACAATGTTGTAGATTATTCCAGAAGATCGCGACGTAATCTTCAAGGTAGAGTAGGGCGAATGTCATGAAAAAATGTATCATTACGCCCGCTGATATGGTTCACCCAGCATTCTAAGGCCAAAGGCATTACAACACGGTCTCTGTCAGTGTTCCCCCCTCAAGATTTGAATGCATTTGTGATGTGGATGGCGGGGGGGAATACGGGGTAAAGACCAAAACTTGGTTATATCCCGAGAAACCATGCCAGTGGAAAAGAAGCTCTCATGGCCGTGCATTGTAGAATCTTAACAAGTTGGCAATACTAGGCAGGGGAAGTCGCCTATAGGGCAGGCGCGGTTCAATCCACAGATAATCCATGGATATTCCAAAGAGGTCCCCGCCGTGTCAACTGTAGTGACAGGTACGAGTTATGAAAGTCCGTGAGATAGTCAATAGTAGAATGAAAGAAACAGAAAGAGTCGTTGAAGCTCCTCTTTGAGCGCAAGAGAGACAATGCATGGAGGCATTTTTCATCATTTCTTTGTTAATTGGCTGGGTTGACTATCAGGGTTTAGAGTATGTTATGGATGGCGAAGGGTAGATCAAGTCCTGGCGTCCACGGAGGACCCAACGGAGCTTGTTGCGGTACGTGTAGAAAGGTATAAGGCGGGGCGGGGTCTGATTGTTAAGGGATTGTCTGATCTTCAAAATGTGAGGATCCTCCTTTCCGTGTGGATTTGATGGTCATGTCGATTCATTCACCATGGTTTGAAGGTTTGTCAGGGTAAAGGTGTCGTTGACTATAGATTCCCCGCGCCCAGTTAGTGAGGATGAAAAGTCGTCATCCTGGCCCTCCAACATTAATCGAGGGTATGGTGAATCCTGTCGATCATGTCGGGATACAGAAGGGGGGATAGAAGAAGGGGTCGCTCATTATGCACGGGGGGGTTGATAATGAGAGGACCTAGAAGATAAGCATTGGATGAAAAAAAAAGGTTAGGAAGGGATAGATGCGGATCTAGTGACTTTGTGGTGACGAAGTAAAATGGGTGATATGTTCGGTAGGGGTGACGTCGTTGGCTTCTAAGGACCACTGACACGAGGTTCCTCAGGTTTGTAGGTTGTTTCAGAAACCGATACCTTACGGCAATCAGGTGGTTTCGTGTTATTCATGGAATGAGTGGGCTTGGTCGGCCTTGTTGTTCATAAAGACCAAAACCAAAGCTGGTTCCAAGCACATCGTGAAGTCAAGAAGGTGAGTTGGCGAAACGACGATGTTGTCAGGTATTAAAATCGGATTGGAAGGTGAACCACAACCTGTACAGGGGTTTCATGGGGTAGATGACAGGAGTTCGCAACACCCCCATACGTTATGGTTGGTGGCGGGCAATGGGTGGGCCGTAGAGATTAGCTTCCCCCACAACCACATTATGCGATGGGAGTAGATGTGCGCTGTACCTGGGGTCCGTATTCCTATGGGGTATGGTGGGTGTAAAGAACTAACTTAGATAGGTGATAGCTCCCGCCGTGTAAGGCGTTGAAAACATCTACTAAAGGTGGTTGTCGCGGTTGTGTGATGTTGCTCTTGTTAAGAATTGGTTATTGCACGGTGGGTTTTCAGCAGTTGTTGTGGCTATAATTGAAGGCGTGTGTGCTTTTTGTGAGGTTTGTGATTGGTGGTAGGTACCTTTGAAGAGGCATGTTGCGGTTGAGAATGATGGGTGTCTTGCTGGTTATACGAGTTGGAATTGTTGGTGTGTGTGGGGGGGTGGTTGGGAGCAACATCGTTAGTGGGGGGTATGCTTTATACGTGTGACTTTATTACAGTTGGTTAAAGGTGGGGAGATCAGCTTTTACTGGGTAGGACTTTCCCCTCGTAACTCAATTTTCTGCATCTATGTAAGGTTGAGGGAACATCCCATAGCCCAGATCAAGGGCGACCTAGCCATATGTTATGGAGTTTGGACCTCTCCTTCAAGAGACATAAAATGGTTTTCGGTTTGAAAGTAGGTTGTCCTAACTCGAATGTTGTATATCACGTGCCTAAGTAAGGTAAATAGCGTCATTGAATGACCGCAACTGATGGGATTGGCACACTGCAAGATAGGACACTGCGGTATAGTACCTTTGTTGGAGGAGGAAGGCTTGTAAGAGATGATGTTCAGGCTACGGCCCCCGTCACTCATAACCGACGTACCCGAATTTCTCGGACGGTAAGCCGGAGAGTTGAAAGGGCAGGTCAAGATCTCGTACCAAAGTCACATTTCATCTCAGAAATGACTGCCGGGCAGCTATTTGTGTACAAAGATGGTTGGGTGCACGTGGTTTGTTTGGGTGAGAGAAGCAACAGATTGGGTGTTAGAATGGACTGGCAACGCAGTTTTTCGCTTATGTACAGCCTAGACCGCGATTCCTTGAAGAATTTCACGAGAGTTGTCGATGGTATGCAAGAATCCGGAAGAGAGTCATATATGTCATTTTTACGGCGATTGGTGAAGCTGTTGATCATGGCTCGATGGGCAACTCCATTAAAGACGGGGTAAAGCGGAGGGGTCCATAATAAACCACTTGGTGGGGGTGGTGACAATCCGGGATTGGATGGAAAAGTAGAGGACGCATGTGTGGCTTTTCTTTGGCTTCTCTTGTGGTTTGTCTGCGCGTCGAATAGCAACCTAATCACTATAATCTCCGTAGACCTTAGTGAGGAATACTGGTTGGGATAAATCATGGTCTTCCAAGAGGTGGTGGTGTGAATATGATAGATCCTTGGTGAGAGAGGGGAAGCGGGATCATGGGTTAGTATAGATGAATAAGGTAAGGTCTCTCCCTTTGTAAAGTTGGTCTTTCTTCACCTTTGTGGAGGCTGGGCAGAAGGTGACAACGAGGGGTTTTTAAATCTTGATGCATCTCTGCCACATCATGTGCCGGTGGCTGTGATAGCGCATATTTATATCATCATAAACCTGATAGGTCAGTAGCGGTTCATAAGTCTAAGTTGGGGTTAGGGAAATGGTCGCGATTCTCCACCAACATAGCAAGGATGGTGTTGGGCATAGAGATCCTTGAGTGGGTTCAAAATGCAGGAATAGGCTGAGGGTATTTGGTTTTGCATGTTTGGTTAATGTTTGGGTAAATGGGGGGGATGGGCAATTGTTGGTTCGTAAGTTTGTTGGTTAGCCGGATGGTTGTTTGACACAGTGTTTTCACTCACGTGGGGTTTTCTTTGGCGTAGAACGTAACGATTCAGGCTGGGTTAGATGGATGAGCGATCGATTGTTCCGGTGGGTATCGGAACCACCACAAGAAAGGGGAGAATAGTTATATGAACTAATAAATCCGTTGATTATGTAGTTTCCTTTCGGGTGAGGGGGTGGGCAGGAGGGGACGGTGATATGTGGGGTTGACCATGTTGATATAACCCTTTGTCATCTGTTATGGTTCAGGCGAGCGTAGTTCATGTTTGAGAAAAACCCGTGGAGGTATGACAATATTATTTGACGAAGGTGGATGGGGAGTAAACAAAAAGGTCCCTAATACTGGACGGGTCGGGGTGGACGACTTATGTTTTGATTCGCATCGCGGTATTGAGAGGGTGGGGCGGTTTGATTTTTTTCTCCTAGGTGGGCGGTGGGGCGGCTTTGATTTTGTGGGATACATGTCGGCGAGTCCTTAGGCGGGTGCATTAGACTGGCCGAGTGGTGAGGTCCCAATGTGTAGGGGGGAGGAGGAAGATTTGGTTAGGTTAATTAGAGGTGGAATGGGCTACTTGGTATTAGATATACGGAAGGGAGATGAGACCGAGGGCCATAGTGGCATTTATGGATTGGTTCTGTAAAACACTAGTTCGGTGGTAATGGTGAGGTCAGTTGTTCCTGGATCGGAGTCACCGTTCAATGTTTTTGCACGTAGGAATAGGTGGTGGACTCCGAGAAGAACGGTTCCCATAGTACTCGCATATCTGTTTGGCGAATGACAATCTTCAAGGCAGTAATGTGTAAAGTTTGGATACGGTAGAGAATAGGGTTGTGATTCCAGGGTCGCGATGATGCTGTGGGTGTGATCGGGGTGATGAGGTACTACTGTCCAAGCAATGGATTTAAGAGTCGCCGGGGGGTTATGGGTGGAAAAATGTTTAGGGCGATGACTAGGACTAATCGGCGAGGGCAATGTTGAGAGGGTCCTCCCCGGCCGTTAGGGTTAAAGAATTTGGTGATTCGGTTGGTTGTCAAGAATTTCTCATCTATAGGATTCAAAAGGGTGTTGCTAGCCGGTGTCCTCTGTGTGCAGCAAGAGCGGTACAAGGTGGACAGGTTGGGAATAGATAATTAGCATACCATCTTTCGTATCTTTGTGAGGAAGTTTGTAAGGCGGAGACCATTGTGAGAAGATTAGGTGCGGTGGGGGTATGTTAACTAACTCGTTTTGTGGGTAAAGGAGGGATTGATGGTCGCGTTTGGCTGGTGATGGTAGTTGAGAGGTTCAGACTCTTGTGTAGTTAGAGGCTTGATTCAAAATTTCTCAAGAAGGCGTTTTGGCTGGTATTCGTAGACTGCAATGGATCTCATGACACTCTCCTCGGCTAAGATATCCTGGTTTAACGTTACGTTGGACGAGTGATTTGGGAGGAAGTGGTTGTTGAAGATTTTCAAATTTTGTTGGCAGGTGCATTAGGAGTATCGAGGGTTATATCACCTTCGTCCACCAATTCCTGCCTATGTTTTCAACATTGCAGTTTTTCATACTATGTCCTTTTACGTCGGGAGTTACAGACTCATTTTCTTTTGTACTAGAAGTATACGTTGGGTAGAATCAAAACCGGACGTGAGGCTTAACAGGAGGTAGTGTTTGAATGTTGCTCCTGCTTTGAGCAATTTTCCAATATCACACCATATTGTTTTCTCCCAAGGGAGTTGTGAATTGATGGGTTCTGCTTTATACTAGAAGTGGTTTTTGTGGGGTATTAACGTTGTTTGGATTTGACCATCGACCGCGTGCACTGCCCCCTTTTTAATTTCGAAGCGGTCCGGATGGGTGAGGATTGGTGGATTAGGTTTGTTGGTGGAAATCAGGTGTGGAGTTCGGAAAATTAGGGGTTTGTTTGTTGGCGGTCAAAAACCACATTTCCTCTTCTTCTCAGTCTCTAAATTTCTAGTTTTCCTAGCATGTTAAAGTCCTCATCAAATGTGTAAAGTTATTGAATTTGAAGAGTAGGAGAAAGTGCTTATCACTGCCCCGTAAAAATTTTTCTAAGTTCCAATCAGCCTGAGGCAAGGCATATGTAAGTTTGGTTGATAAGGCCCCGCCATCGCCCAATGAAATCTGCTATAGATTCGTCTATTCGAATTGTCAGATGGCAAAAGGGTCATGATAATACTTTCTTGGCAAGGTGAATTTTAGGAGAAATGCTCCAAGAAAGATTGGGCTATGTTGGTTCAAAAGAGAAGTTTAGATGCTGGGTTAAAGCACTAATACCACTGCCAGGCGGTCCTGATAGGACAGTGGGAAAGGCAGTAACAATGCTCATCATGAGCAAAGTCAAAACAAGCATGTTCTAACATGATGCAAGTGTTGTTGAGGGGTCTCTCTTTTAACTGGTTAAAACGGGTAAATTTTGGGTAATCTCCCATGAGGAGGATACGAATGAAGGGGGACAGACAGGGTGAATAGGCTCTCCGACAAACTTTCTCGGATGTAAGGCGATAACGATTTCTTGAAACAGAAGCCTCCAGGTTTTGCCATTTTTTCCATCATTGTTTATGAAATCCGTGGTGGATGAGAGGATGGTTGACGAGTTGTGGTACGAGGCAAATTGGGCCAAGGGCCTCCGCGTGTGACAATGGTGGGTTAAGTGTTGAGAAGTATGGAGGATGAATAGTTGAGGGACCGACTAGGGAATGCCCATATAAGATTTTGGGTACTATACGTGTAAGGGGAAAGACAAGTAGGCGGAGCTGAGAAGGAAAGCTCGTGTGGATAGGGAGGCAGAGTAGCACGTCATGAACCTGAGCCAGTTGCGTTATGATATGTTGGGTCCAAGGATTAACCACCCGAAAAGGGCCAATCTGAAGTGTATAACCTCGAAGCCGTCGGAATGGGAGAATGGGCTAGAAGATAAAGGACAGATGGTGTTATCAGGCGGATTTGGAGCTAAATTAGCAGGGGCATACTAATAGGCATACCAACAAGGAGCTGACCATCAGGCGTACGTTCATGGTACGAAAAAACACATATAGGGAGGGGGGATTGGGGGGGGGGGGGTGGGGGGAGAGTGGGACATGGAGGGGGTGGGGGGGGGGAGTGGTTGGAAGTGGGGGGGGGGGGGGTGTGGGGGGGGGGGGGGGTGGGGAGGGGGTGGGGGTGGGGGGGGGGACGTTGAGGAGGGGGGGTGGGGGGTGGTAGGTGGAGGGGGGGGGGGTGTGGGGGGGGGGGGGGTAGTGTATTGGGGGGGGAGGTTTTGGGAGGTTGGGGGTGGGCGGAGGGAGGGGGGGGGGGGAGGGGGTGGGGGGAGGAGGAGGGGGGGGGGGGGGGGAGGGGGGGTGAGAGTGGGGTGGGGGTGGGTTGGATGGTGGGGGTGAAGGGGGGGGGGGGGGTGGGGGGGGGGGGTCTGGGGGGGGGTGGGGGGGAGTGGGGGGGGGGGGGTAGGAGGTGGGGAAGTGTGGGGGTGTTGGATTGGGGGGGAGGGGAAGGGGGGGGATGGGAGGGTGGGGGGGGGG
>CM034152.1:677089293-677118461 GCA_019776745.2 Taxus chinensis
GGCAGGAGCGAACGCATGTGAAACCATGCGGCGGGCTTTCTTTCGAGTGATAACAACCATGAAGGATTCACAGTAGGGTTTCAATCTGTCAGGAACAGAAACAGAAAAGGAACTCAACTGGTGAAATTGGTAGGTTGGTGGTATGGGTCAGGAATTGGGAAAGCAGTAACCTATTCGGGGGGGGGTCTATAACCGCTGTGCGGTATACTATAGCTGACGGCGGTCATGTAACCGAATGTCGGTGTAAAAGGTCTGGGCTAACAAGATCTAAAAGGCTGCTACTTTGATTTTCACAATTTTAGTATACTTGTCCAATTATTGAATCACAGAAGGAGCCAGGTATGAGAAAGAAAGGACACAGGCACTAAAACAGCAAGAGGTGTGCCCACCGAGAGATCCGAGAGCTTTACCCTAGGGTTAATTTTAATAATTATTGTGGTGCTTATGCCTGTTAGGGAGACGCCGATGATGTCAGTCCTAAAACAAAGACTTAGGGGAAATTTTCAGTTGTTTTGCTTCAATTAATTTTACCGCCCTCGAATGGGCGGAGGATACCACGGAAAAGGGAGGATGTTTGGACTGTTGTTGTAATTGTAAGTGATTCGGTATGTTTGCGCGATTGAAAGTATTTAATTTTCTTGTTAATACCAGTGGATATCCCCCCACGTGTACGACCTGTGACTTATCTAATTTCACTAGAATTGAAACATCAAGCATAATGCAATGCACGTGTTTTTAAAACCCAAATCGAAAAATTGAATATTCGATGAAAGCAAAGAGATGGACTTTCACTAATGCGAGATGGGTAAAGTAACAAGTTCTTTTATAAACATAATACAAAAACCTTATGTAATATCTTTTAGAAGAAAAACAGGCAAGTATACTCCTATAATAAAGCAAGCAAGAACGAAAGAAACCCAAATGGGGTCCCACCGGCGTCCAAAAGTTTTCAAGCTCGAAATGTTTCATTCGCTTTTTAAGCAGAGTAAGGTTTAGGGCTATGAGGAATACCTGTTGAACGTCTAGATGGTGTGTGGCGTACCGTAGAAGATTAGGTTTGACTGCGAAGATGCGAAGTGGCGGCAGTGAAATGGTTTGTCTTGGAAGGACACCTACAAATAAAACCCAGACCACACAATTTTGATTAGACAATAAATGAGGGAACTCCTTGGCCTGAGAAATATAAAGAATTACCTTTCGAAGGTGGTCATAATTCCCCTGCTAATAATGAATTAACAAAATAAAACTGTAGACATCAATTAAATTGCTAAAATTGCTGGGTGCTGCAGTCGTTGAAACGGGTAGGGAAAGGCTCGGTTTTTGTTAATAGTGGCATAACCGATACCAGGTTCTGTACAGACCCGTATCAGTGGGTATGGTCTATAGGGGGTTCTGGAGGGTGTTGTGGTTGTTTTTGGGGGTGATGGTTGGGGTTTTTTGGTAGTGGTGTTGTTGTATTGTTGTAAAGGCTGTATAGAGTGTGCTGCAGGAGTATGGGTTGATTGGACGTAGCGGTATGAGGGGTAGTGAATGAGGATAGTTAGATGCATAGCAGCTGGGGTGTAGTGGATCTAGGATGGATTTGTGAGGATGTGCCTCAAAAATTCTAAGAAAATGTTATTAAAGGAGAACTGCAACAGATGTCTGCTATAACGTACTGGTTTATTGAGCGAAATGCAGGTCCAAGAATCTGTGGACAAAGGCCGACTCTAGGTGGATGGCTGGGACAAAGCAGAATGAATATCTCCCCCCTGATGATCGCTGAGTATCTAGAAAATCCGGGCTGCCGTTGCAGTTTTGGGCTTGATCTCCTTCTCCTTGGTTGCTGCAACTGCTTCTTGCGTGCTTCCTTCCGTCTCTGCGTGGTCCAGTGAAGATCTGGACTCTCTTTTTGGGCTCCAAATGATCTCTCTTGATTCCTAAAATCCTTCCACTCTGATCAAAATGAAATTCCGATCCTTTGTTTTTGGTTTGGGGATACATTTACAGGGAACCGATGGCGGTTACGTAACCGACCGGCGGTCGAGTAGGAACCGGCATTGGTAAGGAAAAAGTAGGCTATTTTTAGTTAAAATAGCCCACCTTCCCGCTTTTCTCCCGAGAGATTAGTTGCGGGCTTGGTCAGTGACTAAGAAGGTTGGTTTGGGTGCGAGAAGGAAAGGGGTCATTAGTCATGGGTGTAGGTGGTAGACCAAGTTATAGGTCTTAATTAGGTTAGTTAGGGTTAGGGCTAGGTCATGATGAAGTGGCAGAAATGAGGTGGGCAGGTGAGATGATGTGGATTTATCATTACAAGGTAATTAATAAATAATTGTGTAAGGTTTAGGTGATGAGTTTAGGTTGCGAGATGAGATGCGGGTCACAAGGGGTCGTAAGACACAAATTTGTGTGTCTACACTTGAGTTTAAAAATCAATTACCAACCCTTTGCATGGGAATGGTTGTTACAATTTATAGAATGAGAGGTGACTATTGTCTTCCTCATGACCTTCCATATGCCTTAATATGACTTAAGACGTTCATATTCCATTTAAATATTTAAGTCCCTTTTATAATAGCAAGGCGACTAATTTACATTAAGTTTCTAAAGTCACTTTTAAGTGACTTAAAGGCATATCAAAAATTACAAACCCCAACGAAGAATTAGAACATTTGAAAGCAAGAGAAATTTGGGGGGAAGAGGAGAGAGAGAGAGAGAGAGAGAGAGAGAGAGAGAGAGAGAAGAAAAAGAGTAGATGTCACACGATGAAGTTCGTTGATCCTCATTAATGGAAATCTCCAAATACAGTGAAACTTTGAATCTTTGAACTCCTTACACACTATAAAACTCCTCCAAATTAGCTCCTGAATGTTCACCCAGTTGGATGAACTAAGGTGGATCTTGAATTCCCTGTGAAAAATGGCTAGGATGATCTCAAACAATGATGTCCCCCTGAATGATTAGCCTTGTACATCCCATTGTGCAAAAACTTCTCTTTAACTGTAACTTACCATTTTTAGTAAGTGTGAAAAAGGTAACTCCCTTGATCCTTAGCTGAGTGTTGTGACCTTGATTCCCCTTTCTCCCTTCATTCCTCACTTCTTTGGATCAAATTTCTATTTTTAGCAGGTGTTCGAGAGCCCACTTACTATTTTTAGTAAGTACCAAAACTTTCTATTCTGGTGAATTCTCAGCTATAGTGCACCTTTGATATCTTCATCTCCTTCGCAGGTTTTTATGTTAATGACTTTCCTGAAATAGCAGTTCCTATGTAATAGACCTACTATTTTTAGAAAGTTGGCCTTTGGGAGCCAGATTGACGTGGAATGAAGTTTTCTAATATGGGTTTTTTCCCAATATCATCCCTCTGAAATTTTAGGCATGCCCGCTTAATAATCCAGGAGATTTTAAAGTAAATTTTGAACCTGGCAGTGCTTCTATGTATGGCAGCCATTAATGGACCTCAAAATTGCAAGTCTATTTTTCTCCTCCGTTTGTGAAGAAAATTGTATTTTTGATGTGGGTTTTTTCTTCTGGTGCTTCATGTGCAATCTTACTTCGATCCGGCAATCGGTTTGATTGGAAATCCCACTTCTTTCTTCATTGAGCCGGAAAGGAGATTTCTTCATTGTGGATGCTCTATTACACATGGGGGGAGTTTTAAGGTTTATTTTTTATGGTCTTGGATAGAGGAATGACAGCAATAAATGTTTCATTGATTCATGCACTAATTTGCAAGCTTTGTTTAGATTTCCATTTTTTAGCTATGGGGATTTTGTTTGTTTCTTCTTCTTTGTTGTTCTTCGTTTCTCCTAGCTGATGATGAGGTCCTTTTGAGACCTGTGCATCACCATGGGAAAGTTATTTCAGTTCATTTTTTGATCTGGTCTGAGAATTTTCAATGGCGGAGTGATGGTAGAATGTTGCAGAGGAAGAATGGAGGAATGGAGTGCACATATAACTGTTAGAAGTTAGAAGCGGGGAAAGCGGCACTTGAATTTTTTTAAAAAAGATATGCACAATTAGGATTGGGCACATTTTTCCATGCTTGATGTCCCTAACCTCAAGGATTTGAGGGACATCAATTTACACAATGATCAAGATGGAGACACGTGGCACTAGATCCAACGGCAGGGAATGAAGGAGGAAAAAGCTAACTTGAAGCACTAGGAGCTGAAAGGAGGTCACATGGGTGTCCAAAAGACTCCTCCTAGGGGGTGGGGACATTTTTTCCATGTCTTATCTCCCCCATATCAGGTACATAAGGGACATCAATTTCCATGGTGGTCCTAGAGGTGACACATGGGACCTGATCCAACAGCAGGGAATGCACGCTCCAAATAAGCACCTGGGGGCTGAACTGCGGTCGCATGAGTGTCCATAAGACTACCTATGGGGGTTGGGTGAATTTTTCAAGGTCTGATGTCCCCCAATTCAGGTGCATAATGTACATCAGTTTTCACAGTGGTCCTAGAGCTAACACATGGTGCCCGATCCAACGACAAGGAATGCACGCTCCAAATAAGCACCTGGGGCTGAACTGCCAGGTCTGGAGGTCATATGAGGGTCCCAAGGGTCAAATGAGGGCTGGGTACATTTTATAATGGTTGGTTTACATGACCTTAGGGACTTTAGGGACATGAAATCCCGCCAAGCCCCTGGTGCTGACACATGTCCTCTCGAAAAAATGACTAAGTCCTGAACTGCCTTTAAGAGGGTAACTTGGAATGCAGATAACTTGAGCTCCCAGTGAAATTTTCTTGGTGAAATTTTATATGACCCTGAATGGAAATGGAATTTTTAATCCAATTATGTGGGTATCATGTCTTAATTCGACCATATGTTCCCTAAAAAATTGGATTTTTGATCTGGGACTCTACTCGTGCCTAAGAAAACCTATCTTCCAATCATATGCACCAAGGTGTTGTGAAAAATATTATTTTACCATCATGTAGGTCTTGGAATCTTATTCTAAAGATGTTTCATTTTACTTCCAAATCCATTCAAAGCTCTCAAAATCTTCTTCTGAAGCCTAGCGGCTGTTTTAGGCCTGTGTATTATCTAGGCTTGTGAACCCTGTTTTTCACTCAGACTACTCCAAGTCTTGAAAAACTTATCTAAACCTTCAAAAATCATTTCTTTGATGTCATAAGGTATTCCATTCACTTCCATGTTGAATTTTTCCCTTCTGTTCTTCTCCCGGGGGAATCCTGTCCCAGGAAGGCCAACGATAACCCTTCCCAATACTACCAGAAGATATCATCTTTTCAAAACTCCCTAAAATCACCTAGGGGGAATGAATGCACTTTACTAAATCACCTAGGGGACAAATTTGACATCAAATAGGGGGTGATCATACTAATGGATTTGACCCGGGGTGCCTAGGAATGAAAAATTTGCTATAGGGGTATAGTTGTTGTGTTTGGAAACTTCCAATTTCCCTGTTGCACATTTTCACGACAACACCTGTATAAACCGTCATCGGTCAGACCAAACCGATGTCGGTCTCTATGTTTGGTACCCTGACCCAGAACAAAACCAAACAACCTCTCATCAGTCAACCTAAACAACCAAGAATTAGATCCTGACCAGTCCTAGCATCTCAACAGTTACCTCACTCTTCAGATCTAATCATAGCCTAACATGTTATGAGTGGATTTTCTTATTGTATTGGAATGAGATACCTAAATAATTTTAGCTACAATATGAATTTATTTATTATTCACATTATTATTTTTTTAAACAGTGGATTGCCAGCCCTCTAGGAAGTATCACACTTCCCGGAACTAACACATGCTAGGTAGTCCACTATCATATACCATTTAACTTCTCTTTTGTGGTTTTGATGTTTATTTCAAGTAGTTCCTCCCAGCCAAAAGGAATCTCTCACGATTAGCATTGGATCAAGAAGTTAGAATGCATGCATCAACCATCAACCAACAAAACTAACATGTATTCCTCCCTAGCTCATGACCCTATCTATTTCGTCACATTCTAAAACGTAAAGAAAATGGTGAAAAATTTTGGCACGCTCGGTGGGACCCATCCGGGGTTCCTTGCATTTTCTTCATTCCTAGGTAAAAATTGTATGTTTTTTTCCCTTCTGAAAGGTTTACACATTAAATTTATCCTTTGGAATCTTCCTTTCTTTATATTGTCTCAAAGCAATCATGTTTTGGTGCTATAAAAAGAACACTTCTTTTCTTTCATTAGTACTGCATTAGTGAAAGATCATACTCTCTCATGTTCATCTTTTGTGTCATCGAATTTAATATTTCAATTTGGGATTAAAATCAACTGCATTTCATTCTTGTATACTGCATTAGCTCACATTAAATGAGGGTAACCTATATGTTGGAAGTCAGGCCCAGTTGATGGTTGACAAAAGTATCATAGAAAAGCACTATCTCTCTCTCTCTGAGTCTTACCAAACATCACAAAATTGAAAAATACACATCTTCTTAAACAACATCTCACCCGAAAGAAGCTGTAGATGATCACATGATCGTGGTACAGTGGGCACCTAGCTTGTTACTTTTGTCGAGTCGTATCTCATAGGACGGCCTGCCCCCACCATAACATAACCTAAAACCTCTCCTTTTAGATATCCTTCTTCGTAGGAAGCTTTCCTCACCAAAAAATATACTCTACAATTCACACAGTCAATCCTAAATAGCGTAAGCTGAAAACACATAAAGAAAAATCACTCTTAGGATCATTTTTTTCTTAGCATTCTACTTAGTTTACATTTTGAGGTGTGAGAATATGATTCCACATTTTTCTTTTTCCTTGCACACTCCACCATCATAGTTGGAGTATTCCAACTTTTTCTGAGTGTGTCAGGGCCCCATTTTCTCATTCTTAGGCTTCTAGGTTTGATTCTTCACTAAATTTAATTCATGAACCACATTTTCTTCATCACTCTCCCATTTCATAGTAACCAGCATCGGTCAAGCGATCGTCACTGGTTCTAATCTGACCTCCATTGATTAGACCATAATTGGTGCTAACTTCTAGATTTCTAGTTATCTGGTCTAGAATAGCCTTCATCATCTTTTCTATTCTATTTTGACTTCCAAGGAACTATCTTATTCCTCCTGTGTGGACATTTTCATCATACACAGGCTATCTATCACACACTTCATCAACCCAGTTTTATTTCCTAAAACTGGTATTCTTCAAAGTAACTGGTATTGGTTTTATAACCATCATTGGGTTCCCCTTAACTGTCACTGATCAGCCTAACCATCATCGGTTTCCTGCTTTTAATTTTTAAACTCAAACATTGATCATATTTACACTCCAGACCCCATCATCCTCTATTTTTTGTGTCACTTACAGAATACAGTCCTACCAGGTTAACACTCATCCACATGGTGTTAACCTACAGATAAACTAACGCTCTCGTATTTCACGCCAGTTGTTAGCCAATCCCACCCAGTGCTTCACCACCTTCTATCCTATCACCTATGGATATGACCCAACCAATCACTATCACCACAGGTGGCAAGGAGTTCACAAGACTCCTCAACTAGAATCCCACGGCCTTACAATTCTACCTTTCCCACTCATCTACTTGGGATTCCTTAGGACAGTTGATATACGACATGCCCGTGTCCATCTCTCCTACCCTTTCCCCTTCCTCGGTAGAAGCCCCTACTAGCTCGACCCTACCCTCACCTACCTTACCTCTAGTAGTTTCTTAGCTAGGTATGATACCTTCCTTAACCGCTGCATCTTCCCTATTTGTTGTACCGATTGTGTCAAACATTCCTTCCTCCACCACCTAGAACATGACCCTATCTACACCCGTTACCACACACATACCTATTGCCACCTTACCACCTCCCATATCAGTGACCTCTACTCCATTTCAAAACATCCTCCTCTCTATTCCACAATCCATACCCCTAATCAATACCAGAATCACTTCGACCACCCTGTCTACCTATACATACTACCAATCAAACCCTATCTCTTCGTTCGTCCACTCAGTGTATGTACCACCTATGTCAGTTCCCCATTCACAAACCTCCTATTCGGCATCACCATATACTAGAATTCCACCCACATCATATATTCTGCATCCATCCTCCTATGCCACAGGAAGCACCCATCTATCAAAACCCACCAATGATCTCATTAAATTAATGATGGAAAAGATGCAGACCTTAGAAGCCTCAGTTTTTGGCTCACGTAATTCTCTAACCTATGATGAAATTTTACAATGAGCCCATTCACCCATTCATACCTATTTGCCCATACCCTGTTTATTGGGAAATGCCTAAATTTAATTGCTTTAATAGTAAGGAGGACCTGAAATAGTATTTATGGTCGTTAAACATGGATGTTACTTGATAGTGCATGACGGTGATTTACTCCTACGAACCTTCCCGATGTCTCTGACGGGGCCTACCTTTGACTGGTACAGTGGACTACCTAGACATTCCATCTACTCATTCAATCAAGTAGCCAAAGGCTTCTTAGATCACTTCTCCATCAACATTGTTAAGAAGGTTACCATGACCGATCTTTATTCCACTCGACAATATGATGACGAATCTATCGTTGACTTCATCACACATTGGCGTAGTCTCATTAATCAGCTCACCTTTCAGTTACCCCAAACCAAGATCATTGAGATTTTTACTTGGGCTTATGCTAAACACATTTCACCGACCTTGCAGGTCCAGACCTTCCACACCTTTGACAAGGCATTCACCATGGCATGAAAATTCTAGATCTGCATTGTCGAAGAGAAGAAGATCCATATACGTAACAAAAATACCACATTCAAATCCAATGATACTTCTTCATCCTCAAAACCCCAAAACACATATTCAAAGGCAAAAGGATCTGCCAACGTGGTAGTACTCAAAGCCAGACCCGTTCACCCATCTAATGAAGCGAAACCATCTTCCAATCTTTCCCCTGTTCAAAATTTTCAATCTAGATGGGAACAACGGAAGTACACTTTAATCAAGGAACCATACTCTACCATGTTGAAGAAACTCCTCAAGGCATGTGCTATTACTCTTCCACCTATCAAAGAACATACCGGTTTCGACCCTGCTTGTTCCACACCGGCATGGTTTAAGGAGCATGAATTTTGTAAATATCATCGTGTCAAAGGTCATAGTGATGGAAATTACATCACTATCAAGAACATTGTTTAAGAAATGTTGGATAAGCGAGTTCTAGTCTTGGACAACCTAAACACACCAGCCAACCAAAACCTACACATATTGAAAAATCCATTTCCTAATCATGCTTCATCTTCTAGCTAGGCTAACGAAAATTTTACTAACAAGGATAGCGTCCATGAAGTCTACGCCATCTTTGAGAACATACCCATTATTTCCCAATCAGCTCTCATTCCTTCCCTGGAGGAAATCCTAGCGGGGAATTCCCTACCCATAGAAGAGCCTATTTTTTCTTCTCCTCCACCCACATAGGAGATTCCTTTGTCTCCTCCTCCACCAGTTGAAGAACCCATGATCAATTTCATACCTATTTCCCCACTCGTCTCCCAAACTAATAAGTTATCACCACTTGTAACTCTCCTACCCATGGGAGACACATGTTCATCTCTTACATCATTACACAGAACCCCACCACATCACATCCTTCATCCCCTATATCCATAAAGGATCCTTTAGCTGCACCATTACCCATTGGTGAACATTCACCCTCCACATTTTAGGATCACGTAGATATTATTTCAGCTCTCCTACCTACAGAAGCTGAGGCCAACAAATTCCCTATTTCCCAAACACATTTTATAGGGATTCCCATCAAGACAACATCATCCCTGCCTATAGAGGTCCTCTTTTCATGCCTATCTGATCATTTAGATTATATGGATAGAGCCTTGCGTTGGGGACATCTACTACTCCTAGTTTCAACTCAAATACATATGTCTCTTATTGATACCTCCACCATTTACCTAAAGGTGTCTCAATTAACTAAGTCAAATCTACCTATGATTTTTGGGACATACTTTGTGTCGTCATCCATGCCTACATCCAAACCCTTTCCTACCACCCAGCACTTACCTACACCCAAGTATTTACCCATACCTACATCAACCTCTTTACCTAAGCCCAACACTGCCTTAGGGGTCATGTCGACACCCTACCTTGTTCATCCACCTATCAAACTAGAATTAGCCACATCTTCCCAACCTCACGATAAACTCATACCTCCACCTAAGAAGATTATCCAACCTGCTAAGTCACAGACACCAATCTTACCTATAACGCCCATATCCCCTTCACCTCTTCCATCCATCTTGGGACCTCATTCGTCAACTCTACCTAAGAAACCTCACACCCCAATTAAATTATAAATCAAACAGCATGTCACTCCATCACAACCACCCACTGTACCTAATATACCTACACAACTAACACCTTCACTATCACCCAAATCTCTCTTACCACCTATACCCCCATGAATTACCATAGCTTCATCATTACCTATGAACCTTTCCCATTTGCAGTCTATACCACTCACCCGACCTCTTTCACCTTCCCCAAAATCATCTTTGCTACCCTCGTGGGTCACACGTCCACTTCCACCCTCTAATTTTCCTTTTCCATCACGCTATCCTTCCATGTATTTACCCTAGAAGGCACAACCAAAATTTATAAATCCACTACCCTCCCAAGGGGTAATTAAACCTACAACACCGGTTGCTGCTAATACCTCCGCAGTGCCTTTTCCCAGGAAGGCACATCCCAATCCCAAAACCATATCATCCACCAAACCATTGTTTCATCCTACCACCCCGGAAATTCCACACCTGGAAACATCTCTACCATCATCTTCTTACACCATTCATTCTAAACCCACACTCACTTCAATTGTGATCCCTTAGTAGGATCATATGCCATCATTTAAGCTAATCTCTTAGAAACCTCTGTCATTACATTACCCCCACTTTGACCATATGAACCATTCAAACCCAAACCAAAAGTATTTGATGATAGCAAAATTTGTGCCTACCATTGTGTGCCGGGACATGCTGTCGAGAATTATAACACCCTTAAAGAAATTCTTATCCAATTGTGTCCCCTTGAAGCCAATTTTTGATGATGACGACCTCCTAGATGATGAACCAAATCCACCCTTACTAAAACCTCATCATACTCTACCTATACCTATTCAACAACCCTTATCTCTACCCCTGCAATCATTTTACCCACTACCAACATTTGAGATCAATACGGTCCATATCAGAGAGTTAGCTAAAACCCCACCAAAATGCCAGTGCATCCTCCTCATTTCAAAAGTTCATATCCTCCACTAGGGTTTTGTCCCTCATGCCCCTACACCTTCCATGACACACCTTCCTCATCTACATCCCTTCCTCAGATTAATATGGTCCATGTTGTTACTTGTTCCCATAGAGAAAAAGGAAAAGAGAAGACCACTAACCCATCTACCAACCCGATCCCCAACATACCATTTGTACCCACACCCAAGGTTACCATTCAAGGTCCTTTATATCCTATCTCTAATGGGGTGGCCCACGGTACCATGTTGAAACAATTGCATCAATCATCTTTTAAAATGTCCCTCTATGACCTTATTCAAACTTTAGAATCTCATCGGCAAGCCCTCATGGAGGTTCTTCAGTCCATCAAGGTTTTATCTAACAACCCCACACCCATCGCCTCTATCATTACCCCTCACCAGGTTGCCTCCCTTACCAAATCATCTTCTTCTTCTACCAATACTTCCACATTGCATGTGGTAGATTTCACTTTCTCTGACAAAGAAATTGCACCCCTCCAAGATGATGACCCGGATCCTACCCTTTTCATCTCCGTTCATATCAATAATATACGTGTACGACGCGTTATGATTGATGGGGGTGCCAGCATTAATATTATATCATCTCATGCATTCAAGAAAATGGGCATACCTAAAACTTGCATGCAAAAACACCACATCATGTTGCACTCCTTTAATGATGCTATCACTTGTACATTGGGCACTGTCATCCTCCATGTCCGCATGGGCCCCCATATTGTTCTAGAATTATTTTATGTCTTGGAGGGGGAGTTTCAATACAATTTGTTGATTAACAGACCCTAGATCCATATCAAGGGTTGTGTTCCTTCCACTTTGCAACACTGTGTCAAATTTGAGCATGAAGGACATACCTACACCGTACCTACTAACCCCTTACCTTTTAAAACCTATAACATGTTATACTAACCCAATGACATCCTTGTCCCCATTAAGACACCTATCACAGACATTCCTTCACTCACAATCCCATCTACCCACATTTTCGCCAACGCTCCTACACCTCACTCCTCCGTTCTTACTACCGCCATAGCTTCTATAGCCGACTCATCCATTAGCCCATCCACTTCCAAAATCATTGATTCTCTTACACCCAGGTATTCGTCTATCCCCTCTACCAACATACCTACTACCGATACCTTAGAAAGCATGTTTCAACATCTCACTCCGAGGGAGTACCGTCTATATAGCATCAACACTTTCTTTACTCCATAAGAGTATGGTAGCATACACCAGCACCCTCGTTATGACCACTGCATCAGAGAGATTGTCCCTTATGGCCTTCCTCACCTTCAAACCAACTTCATGTATGGGGGACTTGATACTTCCACCTATTTACCTGAACTTCCATCCAAAACATGCCCCTTTTCCTCTGACCTTTTATCCCTTGCCAATTATCACTTTTCCCACACTTTCCTACACCACTGCGCTTGGAAAGGCTTTGGCTTTGGTCTTTATGAACAAGGTCATCACACCATCATCCCTTGCATCACCCATAAACACAAAAACAATAGTGGTATCGATTATGCCATGTCACCTGCCAAGAAGGCTTGTATCGACCTCATTTAGGATGACTGCCATTCTTCACCTTGTTCATCCACCCTACCAACCTCACCCACGGAGTCTATAGACCCTGAGTCTATTTCTCCTAACTTTTTTTTTCTATGAACACCATTTCCCTTAGGACCTCTGACATATCAACGCGATGGCAAGGCTCCCTCCTCTCTTCCCTTCCTGTATCCTGACATGATTTCTTATAAATCACCTTCTATTAACGTTGTTTAGTGTCAAGATGATGATTCTATCCTCTCCTACCTTGGGGCAGAAGATTCTTATATTCACCGGTCATTACCCTTTGAGACGCAAACCATGTTGAATTAATCGACTATTGAAATCAACATTAACACTAGGGACGACTCAAACTTGCTAAAGATAGGCCAATATTTAGACACTACTGAACAGGAAGCACTCACCACTTTCCTACAAGATCATAGCAATGCCTTTGCTTGGTCCTACGCTGACATTCCTGGTATTGACCCCAATATCAAGGTCCACAACATTGCCACCATCCCTGGAGCCAAACCCATAAAAAAGAAGCTTCAGAAAATGCATCCTCACATTTCTCTCCTTGTCAAAGAGGAGCTCCAACGTCTTCTTTTGGTTTCCTTCATCTTGCCCATCGACTATCCCCAGTGGATTTCTAACATTGTCCCTATCACTAAGGTGATAAGGGGGACTTTGTATTTACACAAATTTATGTGACCTCAACCTAGCTTTCCAAAAAGAAAATTTTCCTTTACCAGGTATTGATCAGCTAGTTGATCTTACTATTGGTCATGAGATGCTATCACTCATGGATGGATTCTCAGGTTATAATAAAATATTACTTGCTCCAGAGGACCAATACAAAACCACCTTCATCACCCCTTTGGGGACCTTTTGCTATCGATTCATGCCTTTTAGCCTTTAAAATGATGGTGTTACATACCAGTGGGATATGAATTATATCTTTCATGACATCATGCATCACATACTAGAAGATTATGTAGATGATCTTCTAGCAAAATCCAAATGTCAGACCAAAAACCTCACAGTTATAAAGGTCATCTTTGATCGACTTATCAAATATTATGTTCGAATTCAACCTAATAAGTGTGTCTTCATAGTTCTCTCATCCAATCTCTTAGGTTTCATCATTTCTTTGCATGGCATCAGAGGTGACCCTACTAAAGTAAAGGCTATTCTAAAAATTCCTCCACGCACTAATCTGCATAAATTACGTAGTTTTCAAGGTAAATTGTAATCTATTCACCGGTTCATTTCAAAACTTTTTGACCGTTATCAACCATTTCATCATCTTCCTAAAAAGGATGTCTCCTTCAAATGGGATGATGAATGCCACTAAGATTTTGAAGCCTTAAAACAATACCTTCTCCAACCACGTGTACTCATTCCTCCTAAAGATGATCAACTCTTCTACCTATATATCTATGCTACTGATCACTCCTTAAGGGCCATGCTCGCTCATCGTGACAAACAACATAGGGAACCTGTGGTTTATTACATAAGTTGTACTCTCCTAGACTATGAAACCTGATACACCCATGCCGAAATTTTTTTCTTAGCCTTAGTTTTTGTTGCCCCTAAACTTCGTCATTACCTACTCAACCATAAAACATATGTCATTACCAACACGGATCCCTTACATTAAATGTATGCCAACTCTTATCAAAATCAATGTGCCGCACGTTGGCTCATGCTTCTCGCAAAATTAGACCTCAAGTTCATCCATCAAAAATCCATCAAGGGTTAGGCCATCGCTAATCAGCTCACTGATGTACCACTTTCTAGGAATCAGTCTTCAAAATTTGATTTCCCTAATGAATCCATTGCCACTCTTTCTTTGGATGATGACACTTACCAGATGACTTTATTCTTCGATGGTTCCAAATGTCAACATGGGGGTGGTGCAGGTGTTATCCTTATTCCTCTTGATGGTGAACCCATTCCTTTATCATTTAAACTTGAATTTTACTGCACTAACAATATCACCAAATACAAAGCACTTGTATTAGAACTCCTTACTACTTATGCCTTAGATGTTAAGTCCATTAATATCTTTGGTGATTCCCAAATGGTAGTAAATCAATTCAATGGTATATATCACTGTCGTAATGAAACACTTCAAGAGTATAAACGTTATGTGGGCATACTTTTGACTACCTTTGACTGCTATAAACTTCAAACCGTTTCATATTCCACCAATAAATTCACAGATACCATGGCCTGCCTCGCTTCACAGATACCTGCTTCACCTACTGATTCACACATATTTGTCACCATGAAAAGGTTGTAGAGGCCCTCTTATTCACCTTACAGTGTCAACCTCATTCGAACCACCACTCCTGACCCATAAGACCTTTGGTATAAGTAGCTTGTAGAATACCTCTCCCTTCCTATCTTACCTCCCGATCTCACATGTAATGGGAAGCACACTTTTCTCAAAAAGGCCTCCTGTTATGTTATCCTAGGTGGCCTTCTTTATAAACGTAGCTTTGATGACATTCTCTTACGATGCCTTACAAGCTCTAAAATTCCTTATACCATCAAAGAAGTTCATGACGACATATGTGGTGGTCACTTTAGTGGCCTTGCTGTAGCTAAACGCATTCTTCACTTAGGCTATTACTAGCCGACCCTCAATCATGACTGTTGTGAATATGTCAGATGTTTTATGAAATGTCAACAACATGCTAACCTTCACCACACACCTAGTCATGCCTTATAGGTTTCCTGTGACGTTTGGTCATTTTCTCAATGGGGTTTGGACCTTGTTGGCAAAATCAACCCCCACTCTTCCCAAAAACATCAATGGATCATAACCGTTATTGAATATTACACTAAATGGGTAGAAGTCAACCCACTCATCTCTACTAAAGCTGAGAAAATATGTGAGTTCATCAATCATCACATTATTTGTCACTTTTGTGTTCCACACCGCCTTATCACTGACAATGTAAAACAATTCAAGAACAAGACCGTACAAAAATGTTGTGATGCTTTTGGCATTCAACTTAGTTTTTCTTCACCATATTACCCCAAACCAATGGCTAGGAAGAATCAACTAAGAAAACCTTGAACAAAATCCTTATGAAAGTAGTCGATGATACTGGGAAGGATTGGCACACCCACATTCCTTTCACCTTATGGGCCTACCAAACCATTATTCGTACCTTGACTGCTGCCACACCTTTCCCTTTGGTCTATGGCACAGAGGATGTCCTGCCTCTCAATGTCTAGATTCCATATCTTCATATCTCCCTAAAAGATATGCTCACCGATGACAACTTCTGCTTAGACCGTTTGGCGTAACTTGATTTATTAGACAAACGTCATCTTAATGCTCTCGACCATCTCCAAGTTTATCAAAAGCATATCAAGCGTGCCTATGACAAGCATTTCCATGAGCACACCTTCTAGGTCAGTGACCTCATTCTTAAAGAAAATCAACATGTAACCAAAGAAGAAAAAAGTAAGCGGGGTAAATTTACTCCTAATTGGCTTGGACCATATATCGTGACTCACACCTATGGATCAAGTGCTTATCATTTGTCTTCACTCGAAGGTAAACCTGAACTTGAGCCCCTCAATGCCTTGCATCTTTGACCATTCTATTATTGATGACAAGTCCTATATCACCTTCTACCCATTTTATGCTCATCCCTTGAGTGTCGTCGCCACCTCCTATTGTTTCCATTTCCTTAAATGAATAAACAAGAATCATGTGATTACCCGTCACATTTTAGCCTTATCTTTAATGTGAGTACCATGGATCTACTCATGGCATGATTCACATGGATACTTTTAATCTTTTTCCCAAATTTGGAATCCCATGGTCATTCATCGCCTGGTACACCTCCATCACCACTACTCTCTAACTGCTCTGGTTTCACCTCCTACCTCACAGACCTATAACATATCTAGATAGTCTTGTCCATGAATTAAAAGCCCCACAAAAAGTAAACTTACAAATGGGATTCAACTCCTTGAGTCAAAATTACAACAAAATATGAATCCCTCAAAGGGACATCTCTTATTTCTAGCTCATAACTATAAATAGACTACTCCCTCAAAGGACAGCTATCAAAATATAGAGCCAATAAGCATAGTCTATCACACAAGAAGACTATTATTGCAAAAATAAAATGAAATTCCGAAGCTTCCCACATCGATCAGCTTTATGAAGACCTCAAGGAGACAATATTTTCATCCCACATAGACTTTCCACATCAATCAGTCTATAAAATAAATAAATTAAAAAAAAAAAACCTCATCATGGACTTTTCTATATTGATCTTGGGTCTCTTGCCCACACCATATTACATACCACCAACCATTTGTTACATTATTTCCATTTAATGATTATTTTTACTTGCATCAAGCGGACTTGTCCAAGAGTGTGTGCATTGTGATTAGGCTACCGTTCTTCAACATTAGAACACCTAGAACAGTTAATTATGCATGCTTCTAGGGTCTTGCAGTCATAGCCAATATTGCTAGGATAATCTTGTTATTTTCTTTTCAATAGGGGCTATTTGTATCTCTTACCTTCACCTTCTCATGACCTATTGGATTTTGTATACAGGATGGGACCATGGCATCTACATTTTAACGATTTCCACTATGACCTAATTCAACCATGCAAGATGACCGCAAAAACCATGCCTATGACCTAGAATCAATAATGACCTCAACTTAACCCTCCCTTCCTATCTTACCCTCCCGATCTCACATGTAATGGGAAGCACACTTTTCCTCAAAAAGGCCTCCTGTTTATGTTATCCTAGTTGGCCCTTCTTTATAAACGGAGCTTTGAATTGACATTCTTCTTACATTGCCTTACAGCTCTAAAATTCCTTATAACCATCAAAGAAGTTCATGACGACGCTATGTGGTGTCACTTAACTTTTAGTAGCCTTTGCTTGTAGCTAACCGCATCTGTCACTAGGCTTTACTAGCCCGACCCTCAATCATGACGTTGTGAATATTCAGATGTTTTAAATGTCAACAACATCTACCTTCACCACCCACTAGTCATGCTTATAGGTTTTCCTCCTGTGACGTTTGTCATTTTCTCAATGGGGTTTGGACCTTTTGGCGAAATCACCTCCCCACGTTTCCCAAAACACTCAATGAGTCATAACCGTTTATTGACTATTAACCTACATGGTATAGAAGTTCCACCCACTCATCTCCACTAAAGCTGAGAAATATGTGAGTTCAATCAATCATCCACATTATTTTGTCACTTTGTGTTCCACAGCCGCCTTATCACTGCCAATGTAAAACATTCAAGACAGACGCGTACAAAAATGTTCTGTGATGCTTTTTGGCATTCAACTTGTTTTTCTTTCAACCATATTACCCACCAACACAATGGCTAGGAAGAATCAACTAGAAACATTGAACAAATCCTTCATGAAAGTACGTCGGATCTGGGAAGGGACTGGTTGGGCACAACATCCCACATTCCTTTTGCACCTTATGGGCCTACCAACATTATTCGTACCTTGACTGTGGCCAACAGAGAAACCATGCTGGTCCTTTCCCTTTGGTCTAATGGCACAGAGGAGGTCCTGCCATCTCAATGTCTAGATTTCCAGTACTTCAGATCTCCCTAAAAGATATGCGCACCGATGACAGAACTTCTGCTTAGACGGCAGGTTTGGCGTAACTTGATTTAATTAGACAAACTTTCATCTAATGCTCTCCGACCATCTCCAAGTTTATCAAAAGCCTATCAAGCGTGCCTATGACAAGCCTTCCATTAGCACACCACGTTGGAGGGGGCCTTCTTAGTCGTGACCTCATTCTTAAGAAAAGCCAACATGTAACCACGAATAAAACAGTAAGCGGGTTAATTTACCTCCTGAACTGGCTTGGACCATATATCGTGACTCACACCTATGGAGCATTGCTTATCATTTGTCTTCACACTTTCGAAGGTAAACCGTGACTTGAAGCCCCTCAATGCCTTGCACTTTGACCATGTCTATTATTGATAGACAAGTCCATATATCACCTTTCTATATATACCCCTTTATGCTCATACTGGCCCTTGAGTGTCGGTCGCCAAGCGCTTCGCAAACTCTGTCCTCTTGTTTCCCTTTCCTATATTGAATAAACAAGAATCCATGTGATTACCCTCACATTTTTATCCGATCTGTAAGGTGAGACCATGGATTACCTCATGCATAATTCGCAATGGATACTTTTAATCTTTTTCCCAAATTTGGAATCCCATGGTCATCATCGCCTGGTAATCAGGAGAAACCTCCCTCACCAATACTCTCTACTGCTCTGGTTTACATCACCTCCCTACCTCACAGAACCTAGAACATATCTAGGTAGTCTTGTCGCCTGAATTAACGCCCACAAAAAGTAAACTTACAATGGGATTCCAACTCTTGAGTCAAATTACAACAAAAGAGGAATTCCCCAACAAGGGACAAGGATCTCTTAGTTCTAGACTCATAACTATAAATAGACTACTACGGTACTCCCTCAATGACAGCGACAAAATCTAGAGCCAATAAGCAGAGTCTAATCCACCCAGATACTATTATTGCAACCATCAAATGAATTCCGAAAGCTTCCCACACCGATCCGCTTTATGAGACCTCAAGGAGACAATATTTTCATGCCCACATAGACTTTCCACATCAAATCAGTCTATAACCTAAATAATTAAAAAAAAAAACCTCATCATGGACTTTTTCTATTATTGATCTTGGTCTCTTGCCCACAGAATCCATAATTACTAACCCCAAACCATTTTTTTCCTCTTTATTTCCCTTTAATGAGTATTTTTAGCGTGGACTGCTCAAGGTGTGACTTGTCCACAAGTGTGACATTTGGGTTAGGATACTTTCTTCATTGTCAACCCTTAGAACGGTAATTGTAATGCAGTGCTTTTAGGGTCTTGCATTCATAAGCCAATATTGTTTGCTATGATCATCTTGGTTATTTTTCTTTTCAATTAGGTGGCTCTTTTGTCATCTCTTACCATTCAACTTCTTCATTACCTCTGATTCTTGTATACAGGATTGGACCATGGACATCTACATTTTAACGATTCCCACTATGACCTAAACTCAACCATGCATATGACCTCAATCAACCATGCCTATGACCTAGAATCAATCATGCCTACAACTTACCCATCCCTTACTTTATCTCATCATATTATTCCCTAGTTTATGGGAGAAATACATCGGCTTGAGGCCCTTTTGCCTAGGGCTATGTAGGCGCACTCCGATAGCATGGGGCTTTTGGAGGTTAGCTTGACCGCACCGTCTTTACCCTAACCCATTTTTTTTCCTTCACCTATTTTCTATTCCATGCGACCTCAGGTTAGTTTTTCCAATTTACTCAACCAAACTTGGAAATTATAGGGCAAACACACCATACACATGTAAATACATCACCATTTTTAGTTGCCTTTTTCCCACCAAATAACTTGGGAACTTAAAATCATATCATAACATAGACTCCATTACCAATGCATTGACCTACTCAATCCAAAAACAACAAATTGCCTATGACCTGACTCCATCCTGGGGCCTAGTGGGGACCTGAATCGATCTATGCCTATGACTTGACTCAATCCATGTCCTACAACGTGAAATCCTCCATGCCTATGACCTGACTCAATCCTGCCTCTAAACCTAACCTAACCCCATCCATACCTAACCACCCTGGGACTCTATCATACCCACTTTAAAAACAAGTTTCCATCACCGATAGGGTAACCACATTCAAAAAATAACAAATAAAATACACCTACTACATAGCAACATCATAAGAAGGGGGGGGAAAGCGGCAAAATAAGGAATCACGAGCAGCTCATATATATAGTTCGTACATTGAAATCGATGAGTTGACACGCAGGAGGGGAAGGGAAGAGTCACAACCGAGTGTAACAAATAGTCAGAAATATCTCTATATACAATAAGGGAAGGGGGGGAAGGGAAGGGAGAATACAATAGCAGAGAGAAGTCCTCCACACATACGAATCGGATCCGGCCACAAACAAGAACAAGCGATGCAATGCAAACACAATAGGCAGAGAGTGTAACATACGCAAACCCCACACTAGCAAACATCAAGCATACAAACCTATCCTTCGTACGAGTGTACAGGGAGGACAGCTGTGGGTATTTTAGCCTCTAGAAAACAACGATATGGAGTCTTAGAAACACCATTTCGTGGAAAACCGCAGAGGAACGGAGGTGAACCGGTATACTCATTCAGTTTCGGGAGCACGGGATCATTAACTCACACGGCACAATACAACAAAAAGACACCGCAAAGAACAGACCTCAAGAAGACACCACCAGCATTAGCTTACCCGTCCCATTCGTCGTGTCATCTGCCTACCGCCCATCTTAGCTAAACCTGTCCGGTATTGCATGTTAGGAACTGGTATTTTACTCAATCCCATCTTCTTAACCCATGTCATCACCTAGCCGTACCATGGTGACCTGGAATAATGTGGCATGACCTTTTAAAACAACCCATCGCATTGGTCACACATAGCTTGCGATTTATCCTTGTTGTGTTGCTTAATCACCCTTGCCTTGTATGCCTGCCAATTACGTGTTTTTAATATCACCAACTCAACCTAACCATTGGTGGTAACCTAGAACATAACCTAAAATCTCATGTGCACCTAACCACATTGTGCTTCCGTACCATGATCCGTCCACCTTGGATACTAGAATCAAATCACCCCACACCCTATTCGGATAAAGTCTACTGACCTTGGATGATGCAGAGTTTACCAAGCTCTTCAACCGGTACTTGGGTGTTTAGGTATAACGTCCTGCATGCATTTGCCTGGCAACGTACCTTGACCGCTGCCCATTTACCTATTTTCCCCTTTTGAACCTTGCCCCCCTTTACCACATATTCAGCCCACATCCAGCCTTAATCAAACCCCACTCTCTGGTTCTATTCCTCTCACCAGTTCTTGGATTGGAGGGGGATCACCTCACCCACGCACATGGCACCACATCTTATTTTTGTCAGTGTCACTTACCAATACAACTACGGATAAAAGTGAAATCAGATAGACAAATCATTTTGGGTCACACTGCGCCCTTAGCCATGTTCCGAATAACCAACTAAGACATATTCACCTAACCATGCCCCCTTTCCCCTCACCCCCCGTCCATATTAATATGTAGTTACCTAAATTAAATAATACCTGTCCTCACACCAATTTATTAATTAATCCTTTAAATTTAAATTCACCTCCCTCGACACTCATTAAACCCTAACCTATTTTTAGTAATGTGACCCCCCCTCACCATAACCAATTAAGACTTAGTCTCACCTTGCCATTTATTAACTAAGACTACCCAGAGTAGCCCAACCCTAAAAATCAATGCCTATTATACCTCTAATGACATGCCCATTCATTAAAGGAAAATGTTCGTTGTAAACCAGGAGAGATAGAGAGGATTTTCAATTTCTAGTAAACCTAGGGAATCCCACCCTAACCAACATCGGTCATACCTAAACTAATGTCGGTTAAGTTGAAACCGTCATTGGCTACCATTTATTCACCTTAGCAACCTTTTTTGAGGGGTTGGCACATTATGAGATCAGGGAAGAGAGATAAGAGCTACAGGAAAGAAGAACCACCATCCTTTCACACATCTAGACACCCATAGCCATTACTAGGATCGACTCTGAAGCAATGCACTCAAAGAATCATTATGGGAGCCATTGCCACGGTACCAAACACCGTTCATCTGATCAACTGCCATTATTACTTAGCCATCAAGTCTATATAATAGTAAGTACATCTCTGTTAGCATTTTCTATTACAGTATAATAGCTTCTATTATTCCTGGTATCAACTTATTCTTGCTGCATACTTCATCTCGTACCACCTTGTAATCCAGCCATTCCCTCCACCCACATCACAAAAACATACATCTTCGCTTGTTATTCATTCTTGAGTGTATCTGATACCTCCATAAACCCTTTTATCGACCCTACCATCTCTATCAAATCCCAGATCAAACCCTGTAATCAGACTTATTTGAATTTCTACTCCCCTACCTTACCAACGTTGGTTACACATAACCATCATCGGTCCTATATAAATCATCATCAGTCATACCAAACTGACGTCAGTCTCTGTGTTTAGTATCTGGACGCTAGAATAGAACCTAGCAACCTCTCATCAGTCAACCTAAACAACCCAGAATTATACCCTGACCAGTCCTAACATCTCAATAGTTACCGTCACTCTTTTCAATCTAATCCATATCCTAAGCCTATTATGAGTGGATTTTCTTATTAGATTGGAATGAAGATACCTAAAAATCTTTGAGCTACATAGGACTTTATTTATTATTCACATTAATTTGTTTTAAAACAATGGATTGACAACCCTCTGTCCTGTTAAGTAGCACACTTCCTAGAACTAGCCACAACCGCTAGGCAGATCCACTGCATATACCATTTAACTTCATTTAGTGGTTTTTTTTTTTTATTTCAGGTAGTTCCATCCCAGCACAAAAGGGAGCTCTCAACAATCGACATTGGATTAAGAATCAGAACACAATGCATCAACCATCAACGGACGCAAACCTAACAGGTATTCCTCCTCTCCCATGACCCTATCGGTTTCGTCCATTCAAAATGTAAAAAACTGGTGAACAGCCTTTTCTAACCTTACTTGAGCTGTGGGACAGGTCAAATTTCTATTGATTTTGAATAGTAGGATTACCTATGTCTAAACATGGCCTGGACTATCCTCTGTTTTTTTAATAGATGCCGTAAGAATGTGTAATCTATGGCAATGTAAAAAGATAGTAAAACATATGAGGTCTCAGTTCTTTTTCTTTGCTATGATTGTACACTTTGGTTTGGTCAAGTCTATTATTCTAAGACGCGAGGGATTCCAAGTTCTTGGGGAAGTTTTGGACTACTTTGTGGACAAAGATGGATAGTAGGTTACAGAGGAGCACGATTTTCCATCCATGAGATAGAGGATAGATCGAGGTGGTGAACATGAATTTTGTACGTTGATCAGAGGGGATATAATAGCAAATACCCAAGGACTTGGGAGAGTCCTTCGCCTATATTTCATCACATTCTAGAACTGGGCAGTATAACACATCCCCCTATCAGTCACCATTTAAAGCATCTTGTGGATATTCACCTACGAATCCGATTGAACATAGTAGCGGGTGTAGGATGAGGAAGGACACCCACGAGACACAACTGTTGACCATATAAAACAATTCAGTAAGAAATTATCTGATAAATCCATCCTCAAATTCAAAGATAGTTAGATGAAATTCAAGCCAAGTCATAGGCTTAGAGCACGATCAACACAAAAGAGATAAGTAAAGCTTCATATTGGAGATAGATTTTGGCTTTACGTTAAGAAAGGATAGAATACAAGTCAACAAGAAGCTCAAGCCACTACAATATGGAACCCTCACCATATTGCAGAAGGATGGAGAAATTCCTTTCGACTTGATTTTCCATCATTTATAGGACGTAATCAGTATAAACTTATGAGAATTTACAAACCCATATGAAGCCATCCGGGCTTAGATGAAGATGAAGGGACTACAACAGTTTGCCACCTTCCATTCTGAGGATATGCATCTTGGACTCACAACGGTGAATTAAAGGAGAAGTCGTGTTGTAGAATAAGGTCAACAGAGTCTAGGACAGCGTGTGTCCGTAGGAGTCTGGTAGGTTGGACTAAGGAAAGACACCAGGAAGGCCTGTGTACTCAAGGAGAAATGCGAAGCATTAGTTCCTCATCTACTCGCCCACTCGATTTTTGTGGGACCAAAATCCTCCTAAGTAGGGGATGTGTGATCCATAGTGATTCAAAATGACTTCATAGATTCTTAGACATCGCAGTATCAAAGAACGGGAACATGAAGAAGCAGAGATTCTATCTTAATGTCAACAGAACCCTGGTCCTGTGACAGATAAGTAGGTTCTAAAACCTTCACCCACCTAAGTGGTGGTCCAGTTAACCTGCCATCTAGCCATGTGGTAGTCCATGTACCTCCATTCTACCGCTGGTGGTGTCCCGACTCTTTTAGGAAGAAAAATAAATTCGAACGAATAGTCCTGAATTGAAAGGTTTTCTATGGGTCTCTGTATCCTCCATGACTTTCCATCCTCCATTAGAGTGAGGACATGAGAAAGGCCATAAATCCATGTAGGAAGGATTTTTTTGGATTATTGAGCATGAAAGTAAGTGAGCGAGAAATATCTTAGTGATAAATTGGTGTTTTGTAGAAGAAATGAGTGCTTAGAAGAGAACAACACAAGAAATTGTGAAGAAGTGTGAGATATTAAATGCTACTTCCTCCTTTCAGACTTATTTAAATTCAATACTTCTTAATTGATTGGCCACTAAAAGTGTGAAGAAAGAAGCATTTTCCTTCCCTTCTCCGACTCTTTTCCTTCCTCCTTATGGAAGTTTCTATAAGTTTCAAGATAAACTTGCTGGTAGTTCATGATGTTTTACTATCATGTTTCTTTTCCTATAATTGTTTGCTTCCTAAGCATAATCAAAATTCATTCACTAGCTATCTCTTTCATTTTCTAAATCACAATTAGAACACCAACAATCGTTTAACACAGTGTTGCTGTGAACCATTATAATTAGAGATTTTTACACAGATCACTGATGAAGGAAGTAAGACAAAGTTTTGTTGTGGCAGCACATGCAAAAGGAAGTAATTGATTTGCATCCATGATTCGCTAATTAATTGTAGAACTTGTTCAACGATCCATGTATTCCTTGTGGCCTCTGCTAGAATCTTTCTTACTGATTGTATCATTATGTCTGTACCCAGCAATGTAGTCCTATTTTCTTCAGTAAATATGAGTCTTTATTTTCTATATCCGACAAACATAAAGTTCATTAGGATGGACAACTGTTTGTGGCAAGGCAGAGTATTTTCATTCAATGACCTAATGGAAACCCCTCTCTAAGCTGAATGGTTCTCTAAAGTCTAAGCTTGCATAACATCACCTTCGTACACAATGATGGTCAGGTGAGTGTTACACAAATATTACTTACTACAAAGAAAAACATTGTGATCAGGCGCTCATTCGAACCAGAAGAAAGCAATAAAATAAACCTATTTTTAAGGAAAAATGGAATTTAAAAAAAAACAGAAACTAAAAATATCTTAAGATCCAAAATAAAATTTCCAAACTAAAAGGGAGTTATAGCATCAACCTCTCATTACATGATTATATACAATTCTTATAAATGATCTTTATTTTAAATTTATTAGGAAAATTTGTGTCATTAATATTATTGAGTGATTTAATGTATTTTGAGAACAACTATGTAGGAGAGTATGTACTTAGGAGAGTATGAGTTATGATGACTACTCATAGTTGATACACTTATTAGAGTGAAAGTAGGTAAATGTAAGAGATAATTTAAGTATTTAAATAGATAAATAAGATTCAAATCTTAATATTTAGGATCTCATCAAATTTATGTAACTCTAGTATATGAATTGAATAATTAAAATATACTGAATAGAATAATTAGTGTCAAGTCACATAACTTACTATGCATACAACGTGTTTTGAGATTTGAATCTTGGGAAAATTTTTGAATTTCTTGTAAGTACTTACCAACATTCAATTATTACAAACTCTAACACTGAGAGGGGGGGTGAATAAGTGTTCAATTCAAATTTTACAAATCACAAAATCAACCACTTAATCTAAAAAAAATCAAAAGAGAGAAATCAACAACACACGTACACAAGAGAAGAAATTTTAAGTAGGAAACCCAAATAGCCTAATAGGGAGAAAACCCATTGAACTAGAGCACTATGTAGCAAAAGGTTACAAAGATTTATTGAGCTACAACTCAAATCTTGAGGCTACATTATCAGTATCACTCAAGCTACAACTTGGTGAAAAGCAATAACTTCCTATAAGATTTAGCCAACTGCCACTGACCTTATGCAAACTACTACCTGCAAAGAAGAAACAAATCCCTTATACAATTGAGCTACAACTCAATTTGAAAAATAACAATGTGATCACACTTTATCTTGATGCAAAGAACATCTGATAGTGATGCTATATTTTCTACCAAACTCTGCTTCTATGACAAATTATGACTTCAACTTTGGATTGTTTCTCAATCTTTTCTCTTGAACTTATTTCAAGAGCATAGATTCGAAAATTTTCCAAATATAACTTACTAAGAAAGAATTCCATAAATAGAACTACTCATCTTCACATCTCCCATCTAAAATCTAAAATTAAGCATCGTCATTCTCACAAAAAGAATAGTTAGTTTCAATGATTTATCAAAAACCTTGATATAGTATTTAGCAATATACATAATGCATTTTAGCTAAGCATTTGATTATATCCTTCAGCTAGTTGAACAAAATTTAGATACGTTATTTAATTTTAGAATGAAACTCCAAGCATGATGATTTTATCAAGTCAACCAACATTTAAAAATCAAATGTTTGATCCAATTGCGCACTATTTATCAGTGATTAAAATCCTTACATCAACTTCTCATTCATTTCCTCTTGTGCATATCATGAGTTATTGATTCCAGTAAGACAAATGTTCTTCTCAATCATGATTGCTGCAATGCAATTTCTATTATTGATCCCTAATTTTATCCATTACTCCACACTTTTGATGTTTTATCAATCCATGGTCCGTTCATAATATTTAAGACACTACAAGTATCTGTGTAATCTAGATCTGGAAGCAAATTTGGCATCGATAGCAAACAATGGTGTGCTTGGTTGACTCCCAGCCCTAACAAGTTACTAAAACATGTTCCTTTCATTTATAGGATCCATTCCTTGATTAATTTCTTCTACCATTCAAAATGGGAAGTTTGTGAGGTCTTACAGTGAAATAATTTCAAATTTAGGATGTTAATCTGTTTGCATCGACACCCATACTCATAGTGTACATTGGGGTTAAGAAACTTAATAGTATTTTCTTGTGCAGTACAGTCTTGCATTGCACCTTCTAGCTCTTCAACTATTTTAGGCATCTCTTGAAAAATTTATTATAGTTCAGGATTGAGCTTGGCAACAGATTATGTGGTGCTATTGGCCATTTAAAGCTTCCTACTACACTTCTCAAGCTCATCTTTGCAACAGTCAAGTTCCCATTGATCTTGGATACTATTGGTGAGAAACATTTTCAGGTGGGCAAACTTTTGAATTTCTTCCCAATGCTCTGGGAATCTAACTCCCTTTACTTAACCCATGTAACTCTCGTATATGCATGCACGAGTAAAGGTGGATTTTGCTAGTGGCCTTTTAACTGGGGATCCAACAGGGGCACTCCACTGACCCTATGACAAAGCTAGAAATCTCTTGATAGGGAATACTTTATCTGTAGAGAGGAAAAGGGGAGTGAGAAAAGAGTTAGGAGAACTAATGTTGCAGGTAGGAAATCAGATTCCTGCACACACACTAGATAGAAGTATCATCACATGCATTTATGAGAAGAAAAAAAATTGTAAGAATCATTAAGACCAAATTAAATTTGATGAACACAAAGTATCAAGAAATCTCTTAGTAAAATAAAGTTGGAAACTCCTTGTATGAATTTCTCAAACAAAAGTTGTACATAGTGGAGAAATGGAGGAAATTGAGAAGAGGGGGGAAAGGAAGAATTTGGCTATCTCCTTTGTTCTCTCAAGGTAGAATACACTCTTGATCTAAAAAAATCAATGAACAACCCTTTGAAATGGGAATGACGTTACAATCTATAGAATGAGACATGACTTATCATCTTCCTCGTGACCCTCTATATGCCTTATTTCCAACTTTAGACTATTCATATTCCTACAAAAATATTTAAGTCCCTTTTATAAAATCAAGGTGAATTAATTTACATTATGTTTCTAAAGTCACTTTTGGGTGACTTAAAGGCATATAAAAAATTGCAAACCCCAACGCAAAATTAGAATATTGGAAAGTGAGAGAAAGTTGGGGGAGAGGGAAGCGAGAGAAGAGGAGAAGATGTTTCCCGACGAAGTTCGTTGATCCTCGTTGATGGAAAAATTTGAATGTAGTGAAACTTTGAATCTTCAAAATCCTTACACATTGTGAAACTCCTTCACATTATCTCATGAACGCTCACCAAGTTGAGTGAACTGTTCCGCTGATGATTTGCCTCTGTTTTCCTCTTTTCCCTTCATTTCTCATTCCTTCAGGATCAACTTTATATTTTTAGTAGGTGTTTATGGGCCCACTTACAATTTTTAATAAGTTCCAAAAATTTCCATTCTGGTAAATTCTTAT
>CM034152.1:677118961-677252061 GCA_019776745.2 Taxus chinensis
TATTGCTAAACCCATTGTATTAGTGGCGTAATTGATCTATGCCGAGGAGATGTAATTTCTCATTTGTGGTTGGAGCTCTGATGGTTGCATCATCATTTCTTGTGTTGGAAGAATTATGTCTAGACTGATGTTATAGGAAGCGGAAGTAGCAATGTTTGGGTATTACATCTAAAGTGGTGCGGGACACACATCTGTTAGCATTGCCCTATAACAAACTGTTAGACACATTTAGTGGGACATTTGAAGCACAGGCACAAGCCCGTCAGGCCCTTTTCCGGCTACAGGGGGAGGATCTGGTGGGTAGAAGTTGGAGGACCCATCAACACTAGGGACTCAAGAGGAATAGGTATCTAGTGGATCTGGTAAGTGGAGGCAACACTGAAGGTTAATCAAGGTTCTGGATCAGGCAAGTGGACAAGGGCCTCAACCACCCTCATAAAGTATTTTTTTGATGTCTTTAACACCCCTCCCAGACTAAAGGTGTTAAGAGGATGCTGCAGGAGTATGTACAAAATGTGACCTGCTACATTGCACGTGAAATGGATCCTACCCCTAGTGGAAAGGAAATTCATTTTCATGCCATTACATAAGGACACAAAACACGCATAACTAGTACCGAAGTATGACCCCCATCAAAATAGTGGTATGACTACACCGTACTATGGAATGCCTTCTTTTGGTTGAATTCCATACCTAAGTTCAAACAGAAGAGCATCAACACTCTAAGGAGATCTCACAAGTGATGGAAGAGAATGTCCGGGAAATGAATGCACATTTCAATACTCTCCTGTCAAAACTATCTTATGATATCTCCTTCTCCACATGCTCATGGTATGTTTTAGGGTTGATACACCATTTAGAAGAGCATTTTCATACAATACGTGCACATACCCACCGAGGCCTTGGAGGCTACTCTACATGCTAAAGTTGTTGAAGCATTGATAATCTGGTGTTAGCCCTTTTCTTAAATCTCCAATGTTGGCAATGGCAAAGTAGCTGGAGAAGCTATCTTCAACTTGGCACATGAGACTCACCGTGGCCTATGTGTGCATGTATTTGATAGTGAAGGGCATACCAAGGACAATTTCCCTTGGTGATTGGTAGCACTATGATGTGGACTATGAAATTTTCCAAGGAGATCATGATGTCTTAGGTGCTCATTATTGTTAGTGCGATCTATAAGAATGTTGTCTTGTTCTTTCAAGATTTACAACCTCCTCTACTCATGACCTAGGATTGTAGACTGATTACCCAAATAACATGATTCCATTGACATTGGCATGCATCATACTAGCCCTGCAGAAAATCCAAGGATGATGGTCATCACTATGACGGACTCACGGATGGAGGAGCATGTGGAAGAGTCGTTTCTTCCGAGGATATTTCATGGTCGGGTACCTGCATGAGGAGGAGGAAGTGAGTTCGCCATGTGGAACCTTGTTACAAATGTGGGTCTATAAGCTTATAAGCCTGAATGCCCGATCTGTTACAAAAGGCTCCGGGTGTGGGAAGAATGCATAAGTAGGAAGAGTGCTAAGAATTTGTTTGAGCATATAAGGCTAGGAGACTGGAAAGGATAATGAAATGAATTGTAATCATAATAAATCCAACTCAAAATGGATTCCAAGAGGCCACGAATCAGAACTAAGCCTATAACTATTTATCGACGCTCGAAGAGGCTACTCATGCCAGGGAGAATGCCGAAGATAAAATTTGGTCATTAGAAAGAATAATTAGTACATAGAAAGTATCTGGACCCTTCTCATCAGAAATAGGTGTATCAGATACAATGGATGTGATTCGAAGCCTACCAGTAGAGATTCAGTGTCTAAAGGAGTAGTTTTTTTTTTCAAAGATAGTTAGAACAAAGGAGAGGTTCCGGCACAAACACCAAAAAAGATATAGATGAGGTAGGGAAGATGCAGAATGCTACAGGCAAGGGAATATAATTCCCCTTGTTAGGAGAGTGGTTACGAGAGAAGGTACCATGAGCCCGAGTAGAGTGTGAAGGAGATAGGTTCTGCATGCTACCTTCCTACCACAAACCTTGCCATTGAGAAAGAATTCACATTGAATGCAGTTAGTGATGGGTGGCTCTGAGTAATCTTCAAATGACCTGGGTGCGGAATTAATGTTCTAACTCTACACGACATGGAAATATAAAAAGGAAGACCACTGTTACAACCATTTAAAAAAAAAATTTATACATGGCACAAAAAAAGACAAAAAAATTCCAATTGGTGTTCTTGAAGGATGTTATTAACACTATCCAGGGGCAAAGTTAACTAGGGGTTTCTCGTCTTGGCACTCGCAAGGTGGAAAACTTTCCAGTATTACTTGGCAACCCTGGTGTTATAAGAAAACAATTTTGACCTTGCTTCAACAAGGGGTTACATAAGTTTGAGAACAAGGAAGAACAGGATCATCATCCCTTTAAAATTTCATATACTGAGCCCTTGGGTGAAGAATGTTAATTGACATGATCTATATGCACTCTATCAGGGACCCTGAGGTGATTAACCCTATGGAAGGAGTCATTTAGTTTGAAAACACCCAATCCATAAGTGATACAACTAGTGTGGCATGTGATAAATGGGCACACGAGACTTATGAGTTAATTAGGTGATAGTTAACAGCTTGGTGATAAGAGTAACAAAGGCATGCTCTATCAGGAACCTGGGAGAAAATAATTTACCAAATTATTCTGGAGGAGCCTACCCTGAAATTTCTTACGAGAGATGGGGGCTCATCGAAAAAATGAGGTCAAAAGAAGAGATCTTCTCAGTTACAACTTACTTTGGACCACAACGCATTGGTGGGAAACACATTGTGATATCCTTCTAGAGTGGAATGAGGTGAGAATCACGTTCCCTATTAGGTTTTCATGAAGCAATGCACCCACTATAATACAAGACTACTATGGAAAGGAACCCACCTTGTTTTCACGTTCAAACATGTGAGAGGGCCCTGGATAGGAGGTATGGAAGCATTGCCACCTTCTTTATAGGTGCATAAGTTATATTTCACCTTACAAGGTTACACACGTGCATGGTTATATTCACTCAGAAGCGTGCCGATAGATAGGAAATTGGTAGGAGTTGATGGTTCATCCCCTTTAATCTTTCGATTATCGGAGTACTAAACCATCGGTGGATAAGGCGTTGTAGGTTGTTAAGCACCTTACAATGGGAGATAGAGTCATGGCAGAAGATAGGATATAAGAGGTACTAGGTGAACTTGGTTTGGAGACAAACTTTTATGAAGAGGAGTCAAAGGAGATACATCTTGAGCGTGCATGCATGGAGAAAGAAAAAGGAAAATTAGTCTACGTGATGGATGGCAAAGAGGTAGAAAATATAGATGTTAACCATACTAAAGGTATGCGTGAATCATGGATAGTGCTGAATAGTAAACACGCGCCTACCATGAACCCCTAAAAAATAAGAAGGTTAACATTGGTTTGGAGGTTGAACCTAAGGAAGCCACTATTGGAGATTATTGGTCGGGAAGAAGGAGGTTTCAAAGATCATTGATCTATTGTGCAAGTTTCAGGATTTATTCCCATGTGGGTATCATGAGCTTAAAGTCATTCACCACTCCTTGGGAGAAATGAAATCAAGTTGAAGGAAGGTGCGTGCCCAATTCGGAAAAGGCCTTACCAAATGAATCTAAACCTTCATGTTAAATTCAAGTAGGAAATAAATAAGATGGTAACATTAGGTATCATTGAGGTTGTTAAGGAATTAGAATGGATAATTCTGATTGTCATAAGTATTAAAATTATGCAAGGATAAGGATTTGTGTTGACTACAAGTATTTGAACACAGTATGTGTCATTGACCCTTTTCCAACCCCCTTCACTGAGGAGATCCTGGAAGGAGTAGCCTGGCACGAAATCTATTCTTTCACGGATGGATTCTTAGGATACCATCAAGTTATAATTACAAGGAAGACCATGAAAAGAAAAATTTTACCACTTAATGGGAAAGCTTTACCTACATAGTCATGCCATTTGGACTGAGGAATGTGTCTCCTGTGTTTTCACGCATTATTGTACATGTGCTCTAAGACTTCATTCATAAGTTTCCTGCAAGTCTACCTTGATGACTGGATAGTATATGGACTAGTGAAAAGACCATTGTGGCAATTTTAGGCTGATGTTTGAAATAGGTCGACAGTTGAGGATATCCCTAAACATTAAGAAATGTGTTTTTACTACTCCATTTAGAACCCTGTTGGGCATATTATATGTAAGGAAGGTTTTTTGGTGGATCTCGCCAAGGTTGTTGTTACTGTGGGGTTAGGGGAGCCTACCAATCAAAGTGTAGTGTGTGGATTCTTTGGAAATATGAGGTACTATCGTAAATTTAATCAAGGGGTATGAAAATATTTTCACGCCATTAGAGGAGTTACTAAAACACAAGAGTGCATTTCACTAGAGAGAGGCGGCAAACAAATGGTGTTTGACACTTTGAAGGATAGGCTTGTCACTGTGCCCATATTACACTTTCCTTCTTGGGATAAGCCCTTCCATGTGTACATTCATGCCTCAAGGATAACCGTTGGAGCAGTGCTAGCACAACCTAGTAAGGGGATTGTTGATCACCCCCTTTGTTTTGTAAGTAGGAGTTAACACCAACAAACTAGAACTATACTACTACTGAACGCGAGGCACTATCAATGATCTACATGTTGCATAAGTTAGGCAGTATTCTAGTGGCAACACCCTTCATATTCTACACAAACCACATGGCATTGAAATACCTAGTGAACAATCCATCTTATAAGGGCGCATATGTCGTTGGGTCCTATTATTTCAAGAATTTGAGTTTACAGTGGTTGTGAAACCAGGAAAAATTAACTTAGGACCTAATCACTTATAAAGGATTGACTCGGGAGAGGTCGCGTAAAGTATTGAGGATATAATTTCAAATGCACAATTGTTTAAGTTATGATGTGCATCATCTGAATTTTAATATATTGCAGTGTTTCTCAAAACAGGTGTGGCGCCAAAGGGAATGAAGGCTTTGGAAAGAAAATAATTAGCTATACATGGTGTGGTCATACATGTTAATTTGTGGAAACTTATAAAAGTTAGGTCATGATGAGGTTTTTTGTCATTGTATGTTAGAACATGAGCGCATTGCAATCATGGAGGAAGCACATGGTGGGATTGCACGAGGTCACTATGCAGGAAATGTAACCACACAGAAAATTCTACTCATAGGGATTTGGTGGGAAAGTATCTACCAGGATTGTATCAAATTTTGTAAGGGTGTGACCATTGTCAGCATCGTGGCAAGCCATGAAAAATATATGAGATGGCCCTTGAGACCTATAGCCAGTGCAGAACCATTTGAAAAATGGGCAATTGACTTTGTAGGACCAATTTCACCTGCCGCAACGAAGGACTGGTTCACGCTACAATCAGTCACTTGCACTTATTACTTGACAAGATGGTGGAGGCAACACCTACAAGGGATTGCACAAATGACAGCTACTAGATTCTTATGGGAAAACATAATCAGCAGGTATGGATGTCCTTTTAAAACTTGACTAGTCACAGGGGTATACACTTTTTGAATGAGACAGTCAGGATCTTATTGGTAGATTTCATGGTGGCCCATCACAAGACTACCCCTTATCATCCCTAGGTGAATGGAACTACTGAGGCATTTAACAAGATACTAAGTCACATGTTGACCAAAATTTTGACATGGGAAGACAAGATTGGGATGACAAGGTATCAGTCGTCCTATGGGCATATAAGATAACCTACAAGAGATTGAACAAGGGCCACACCATTTCAATTGGTGTTTAGTGTGGAGGATGTTTTACCGGTTGAATTCATGCTACCATCACAGTGTATTGCGTGCATAGGAGGATTGGCTGATGAACAAGAGCTTGAGGAGAGTATCAATAAGTTAATGCAGTTTGACGAAAGGTGATCACTTGCTATATGGAGTCAGAGTACTAAAAAGGCCAAGCAGAATGCACAACATGATAGACACGTGAAGAAAAGGAAATTCGAGGTTAGGAAAATGGTTTTGTTATATGACTCTAAATTTTTGTGCCATCCTGGGAAGCTGAAAGTCCATTGGTTGGGCCCATACATCATCTCATACATCCTTGATTTAGGTGAATTTTAGTTAAAAGTGTTGGATGGGACGAGGTTACCAAGCCATTTCAATGGGAGTAGGCTGAACCCCAACTATAAATAAGTTTCCTTGTGTTCGTAAATAAGGTAGTATTGCCATTTAGTCTAGGATTTCCTTCCATGCATTTCCTTTCCTTGTGTTTCCCTTTCTCATTATTTGTTCCTTTCTATTTGTGTTGTTTTACTCCTTGTGTGTTGGTATCCATTTATTACTTTCAAAAGGTTATATATGCACATAGGACCACGCATCTATTCTAGTGTGGGGTGGAGTAGTGTGAAGTGCAATAGAAGCTAGTAGTGGAAGTGTTTTAATGGTCTTGATTGAAGGATAAAAAGTGTGTAAGAGAGAAAAGTGCACGTGGAAAAGGTGGACAATAAATTTTGGTGTCACGATAGCTTTGCAAATACCACATACAAAGGAGGAGAAGTGTAGGAACAACATGAGGTAGGTGAGGGAAAAAATCAGGTCAAGGACAAAAGAAGTGCCTTCGGTGCTACAAACACGTTCGTAAGAGGCTTTGGTCAGTAATGATTTTTACTTTCCAGAAGGTTGTGGAGATTTTTCACATAGGATTGGACGTGGGCGTAGGAGTTCTTAAGATTGGATTTAGTGGAAAAATCCACATTTAATGCTAAGTATGTTGGTAGGTAGCATGGTATTTATCGTAGGAGATAGGCAAAAATCTATAAGCATAAGGTCGGGCACATTATTTTTTACCTTTCTATCATGATATTGAAGAGCTCTTACAAACTAGGGCATCCACGAAGAAATATTTGTGCGAAGGAGGAATTGTGAAGATTTGAGTGCATGAATAGTGTGATTTATGAACCAGAATGGAAGGAGTACATGGGCGTAGGGAAAAAGGTTTCAATAGGGTACACCGTCTTGTGGAAGGATTTTTCCAGGGTTAGGTTTCTATAGCTAGGGCATAGGACTAAAGGGATTTTTCACAAAGTTGAGCCCCATATTTGAGAAAAGCAAGGAAGAGGAGAAAGGAAGAGTTTGTTTTTAACCCGACAAGAAAATGGCACCAAAAAAGGAAACTGTATCACCGAAGTCGATGAGGAGTGGTATGCGGAGATGCAATACCCAGATGGTGTGTTGCTTAGGAATGAATGAGTATACCATGTGAGGAAAGTGGTAGTGATTAATTACAACCATTTCACAAGCACCATCGATAAGGAGATGGATTTGGAACTAGTTCGTCCAATAGACAAAAGGACACCAGAAGGGATGTCAATCTACAATGATGAAGTGAAGGTAAAATTGGAGAAGGCTGTGTTGCTTCAACTTTATGAGTTTACCTATTTTGGCAATCCCAAGCAGTTGTACCAATGGCTAATGTCGCACATGCATGAGGATCATTTCTACTTCGTAGGCTTAAGGATGCGCATAACCCCTCAACTAATCTCTACGTTTACCAGCCTTTTCTGTGAAGGGGAGCCGCTAGATGAAGATTTGGAGGATAAGGAGGCCATCAAGGAGACAATCTAGGATTATTACTATAAGAAGGGGTCTCACTACTTCGATATCTCATATATCTCCGACCCGGTGATGAGATGGATGTGTACTTGATAACCAAGCTGAATGGGAAAGAGAGGTCAACATAGATAAATAAGGTCTACTGAATGTGTGTCGAAAAATTTCATAAGGAACCATCTATAACTTGTTCACCTTCATTGTAGAAGAAATCATTAGTGCCACACAAGAAGGAGAGAAGATTATGTTTGGCAATATCCTCCTCACCATCATCTTCTTAGAAATTAGAGTTCCCGATGGGCCCGATAAGTTTGTATGGGAGTATCTAGATGAAGACCATTCCCTCGCGAAGAGATTTGAAAAGTACACTTGTGATATCAAGACAACCTCACACAAGGCATGCCTGGAGAAATGGTATAAATGATTGCACGATGCATTTGGGGCTGAATGGAGGATACCTAGACAGTTTCCAGCACTAGTGAAGGGAGAGGATGAGTTTTTTGTATACCAACATTTCTGCATTGGAAGATTCACATTGACATATGGGACCAAGAGTCCTTGGTGCAAACTTACTTTCTCTTTCACCATGTAATACTTTCAAACAGGGGTAAATCACTTTAACGACATAAAAATACTAAGGTTCGACCTCAGTGATGTAGACCAGGACCACCATGACCTATGAAGGAAGCTAGTATACCCAAACAAGCACTCTTATAAGGAGAAGTATGTCTCCCATGAGGTACAGATGATGAAACTTGCAATGTTGCCAATTTCTGGAAGGACCGCAGTGAGGGTATACTTGCGCATCAGGCCCAAGTATGAGAAGGGAGCCTACTTGGAGAATGATATCTCCTTCCGAGAAGACCCTACAGGGATAAAGAAGGATACACCAAGGAAGAGGGGGGGACAGGAGTCTTCAGGGAATAAAGTACCAAGTTTTTAAACAACACAATCTGTGGGCACGCAAGAGTCAGACGTGAAGCCAAGCACATATGCACGGAGGAAGAATTACCCCATTAAGGAAAAATCACCTGAAGAAGAGGCTCTAAAACAAGAATATCATCCCGCACAAGAAGAATCACCAAGGAAGGAGTCTCTTGATGAAGAAGAGGAGAAGGAAGAGTCTCCTATACTAGAATCACCAGTTAGGAAGAAGCAGAAGGTAGCGGAGAGGGCTGACTCAGAAGGAACGGAGAGCCTAGAGGCCTATAGGGGCAAGAAAGACAATGATGAGCATGAAGAGGCTCATGACCATCTTGTATACGATGTGCATGATTTCGAGGATGAAGGAAATGAAGAAAATGACGGGGAATAACTCACTCAAGGAAAAGGGGAGAGTGAATAATTAAACATTAAGGACCAAAGGACCCCAAGCCTTACCAAGGAGCAAATAGAAGATGTCGTGGAAAGAGAGGTAGCGGGCATAATAAAGGATTTAGTAGAGAAGGAAATAGATCACAACGTTGATCAAGTACTCATGGAGATAGAAGAGGAAAGTGTAGGAAAGGAGTATGGGAGTATGGGTGGAGATCACAGCTTAGCAATGAGCTTTCCTATGACAGCCTTCATGGGAGGAAATAATATAGTAGTGGCGCACAAGTAAGGAATGAGCTATATCAATTACCCAAGTAAGGTTTTACGCGTGCACTTCTAGAGTATCATTCCTATGAACTAACTCCTTGCATGGTCTTCATTTGAGGAAGAAGGCTCATACCCTCGAACAAGAAAGATGTTATCTTGGGATTTTGAGTCCCATGTTGATGAGCTTGAGTTTGAGGTTAGCCAGGGAGCGCTTATGAAGGTACCTAAAAACAAAGGAATAAACCCACTAGTGAATTCTCAATAGTTATCAGATGAGCAGGTCTATAATGTAGTCAATACAATTGAGGTAGAAGCGAGGCTCTTCAGAAGGAATTATAGGGTAAGATTACTAGAGGAATAATTGGAGAAGAAGAAAGAAGAACTCATTGAGAAGGGAAAGGATCTAAAGCAGGAAGACTTGATTAGCACACAGCTAAGGCATGAGCTAAGGGATGAAAAGAAAAAGGTATGCAAGGTGTATAAGAATATTTAGATGATCTCAAAAACCAATATCCTGAAACACCCAGACCTAGAACCAGTCGAGCAGAAATACAATTCAACCTTATAATGCTTGGAAGACTTAACATGCATCCTTACCATGGAGAGGCAACCACTCACTTTGGAATCAACAAAAGAAGTGTTGGTGCACCATAAAGAGGAAGAGAAACAAAAGATCAGGGAGATGGTCACTCAATATTTTTAACTCCTTACCACTGTACAGATCATCGTGTGCATGCATGAGGCCGTATATGATAATTGCATTAATAGGGGCATAGTAGAAAGTATAGTAGTTGCTACACATGAGGCAGATCTAAAGGAGTTCCAGGAGAAGAATAAGGGGAACAGGGTAGAACGGGACAAAATCCTAGAAAAATTTGAGAATAAAATGGAATCCATCGAAACCTTGCGAGGTTCAGTCAAGAATTGACTTAAGGAACTATACCCCCAAGTCACACGAAGAATGGATGCACTTGATGACCTTAGCAAGTAGCTAGAAGGGATTGTTCATATGTTGAATGCTAAGGGAGATGAAATGAGTTTTGAAGAGGTGAGCACTCTAGTAGGTGAAGGGTGAAGTGGATTCCTAGGAGAAAATTGAGGTAAGGAGTTCCCACTCCTTTTATAGCAATAACAAAAAATTTCATTTTTCATTCTTCCATTTCTCGTTCTTCATTCCTTCATTCTTTATTCAAACTATCGAAGTCCCACCATTCTTTATTCTTTGGAGGATCAGTATGTTTCCAAGGATGGAGAAAAAGCTTAGTGTGGAGTGATGTTGGGCTTAAAAATATTGGCTAAGTTTCAAAGGATGCATGTGCGCGCGGGGCTAAGAAGAAGAAAGTTGCGCGAGCGGAAAAGCACGTAAGACATGGGTTTAAGAAGGTTTTATGAGGAACCAAGGTGGGCGTAAGGCAAGATAATAGGGTCTAAGGACTTAGCCATATTTGGAATTCTAGATGCATGGGACGAAAAAATGACCCGACTAGATGTGCCGAGTGGATAAGGTGCCAACCTAGAGACTTGGTGGTCAAGAAAAAGAATATTCCACACATGGAAGGTTCCCAAAATACATCATTACAGAAAGTGGAGAGCTCATAACAGAATAATCATGCACTCTTGGAGGACCACATTGACACTTGGCATTTGATCTACTCCTAAAGGAAGGCATGATGATGGGCACTAAATCTATAAAGGAAGATGCTTAGAACTGAGGAACACATGAGAACACACCGAGACCTAACCTAGAAAGATGCATTGAGAGAGAGATGAAGAGAATATATTAGAAGGCTCTAAGAGCTGGGGTTCTAATTAGAGAATTGAGGGAGTGTTATCATGTCTAAGGGATGGGTCTACAAATTTTTTGTAATAATGGAAGCATAGCTAGAACTTCTGATACAAGAGTTATAACTCTATCTTGATACATTTGGCATGTTATGACCCTGTTTGAATGTAATGTGGTTATTAATACTATGATCAATATGAATATATGGCTTTATTCTTAATATTTGGTTCATGGGTGCAAACTCTAGTGTCTTTTCTTTATGTTATGAATCAGATATGTTCTTTGTATGATATTTATCTTGTTATTTGCGTGGGTGTATAAATGAATTAGCTCATCCTATACTTTCAGAGAAAATGCATGAACATTTACTTTTCTACATCTAATCTTCTTTAAATGGCAATATATTCTCATAATTCTGACATAAATAAGGGGCACGGCGCCCATGCGTGCCTCAAGTGAGAGCCCAGCACCGCTGGGTGATAGGTCGGCACACATGGGATTAGAGAGTTGTATTAAGAGTACATGAAAAATGACTACATTCATTCATCTCTCTTTTTACCATCCTTAAGAGGTTCACTAACTCCATTATTTTGAATTCTTCTTTCTTTCATCCCATTCACCCTCACAATTAACTGTACCTAACTTTCTTAAGGCTCTAAGATGCCCTTTTTGCACGCACACAAAGAGGCATATTATAACTTTTAAAAATATATGACTCACACACACACACACACTTTTTGAATCACTATAGGACTCATGACAACCCTTAAACACCTAAAAACATCCTTTCAATACCTTGATAATCCCATTTAGGTATTTTTCGTGCTTTAAATTTTCAATTACAATTTTGGAGGGAAAACAATAATTTGAATTTTCAAACTTTAAAACTCCATCTAAACCTCTCTTCATGAAATGAACATTTTTATGGGAAGGAAATTTTAATGAATCACTTATAGGGTGATTATCAATGGGCATACTTTTATCTCTACCTTTCCACTGTCTTGCAATGTTGCTAGGAGCACTTCCTTAGCTTGCAGTTCAATTTGTACTTTGTGATCAATCCTCCAAGGACTTCTACCTGTGTCTCAAAATTTTTTTGTAGCTCTTGTTTCTCTGCTTCCACGAGTTATATACATTTTCTCAAATGAGAATCCTTCTCTATTTTCCAAGATGTAGCTACAGTAGGTTGAATACTACTGGTATTTTCAGGTGTCTTTCTACATTCCACCACTCGATGTTGGAACCACCTTAGTGTTCGATCTGGGAAAAAATACCAACATTGTCCCTTGTCATGGCCATTCATTGAACAATGTGCACATACATGATGACCATGTCATTCTTCTTACAACACAGAATGTAGGAGTTCCATACTTCATCTTAGTTCAACAATCTGACATTCTTGATCCCTTCAATGTAGATTCACCATGTGTAACATAGTGTTAGAGTAGGTATTTACCTTAGCTCATGTTCACCTAGGTACTTTATTTACCTTCATTGTATTTATCGTCACCCACTTATGTGTGTGGATATTTATTTTTATTTATTTAGATATTATCTAGTTGTTAGGTATATTTCTTTCCTTAATCTATGGTATTGACTAGTTATTTCCTTGATCTATGGTATTGACTAGATCATTGATGTCTAGTTCTTTCCAAAATCTATGGTCTTGACTAGTTCTTTGATGACTAGTTATTTCCATGATTTATGGCTTGATCTATGACCTTGACTGGTTCTTAGATTGTTATTCTTTGCCTATATAAGTAAGGCCCATTCTCATTGTATTTCATTAAGTTCAATAATAATAGATGATATTGCTACTCATTTGTTTGCAAAGGTTTTATGTAAAGTTATTCTGGTGAATTTCTTTCATCTTATTGATCATGGTGTTCGATTAACATTTGTGTTCTTATCTTGGTTCGATCTGGTTATCATTCATTTTATGGTATCAGAGAAGGAGATTGTTGTTGACATCCATGTGCAAGTTTTATTTTGTAAATGAATTCTTTATATATTCATATATATGGGTTTTGTCTATATTTTGTTGGTGCGTGTGCTTTTATGCAAAACATAGGCTTCCATTGGATATGTAAAGTGAAAAAACCCTAAGATTGATTGTAAACTCGGTCATTTTTGGAGGCAGTTGTTTTTTTGGTTGATTTTGTTGTTGTAGAGAAGCACACTGGTTCGCCTCAGGCATCATGTCAGACAATGAACTTGGAAAAAAAATTCTGGGTTTTGTTATTTATTTTTTTCGGGATCTACATCATTTCTTTCCATTTTTGTAGGGGTCCAGGGGCTGTTGTGCAAAGGTTACTATTTCAAGAAAATCTGTAGACTACTATTTTGGGTAGCAAAGGTTATTTTTGGCACAATCCAGAAATAACATTTTTTACCAGAAGAAGCAATTGGATGTGACTTTCTCGAAAACCAGTGACACACCCTAGAATAGTAAGTGGAGCATAAACCCATTAAAATCCTTAGCCCTTGGTCATATGGTATAGTCGTATGAGGGCTTAAATCTTGTGATTCCTACTAGTAGGTGCTTAACTCCAAACCCCTTTCATTTTATTTGTGTAGTGAAGACAATAGCATTTTATTCTCTTTTAGTGGCAACTAAAATAAATAGTAGAGCATAATATTGAAAAGTTTGTAACTTTTGATCAGTAACTCGGTTTTGAGTGTCATTTTTTATAAAAGTACTTATTTTTCCATGACATTTTCATTGGAAATATTTATTTTGAGAATTTCACTATAATTATAAAGTGTCGTATTGTAACACACACTCATTATAAAATGCCAAAATATGGGGGGGCTCTTGTTGCATTACTTGGTTCTTGCATTTCTTTTGGTGATTTTTTGAGGATGGCATATACTTCTACACTAGATCATTTGATCAATTAACAACACATAATTACCACACATGGAAACCAATAATGGAAACAATAATCAGGTGGAAAGGATTATGGGCTTTAACTTCTTCAGAACAACCAGTGTTCACTAGAGAATATGAGAAATTTCAGTACCGATGCAAATTTGATGAGTGTATGGGTTTGATAGGAACTTATGTAAATGAAAGTCTTTTATTTCATTTGGAAAAATATGACTCTCCTTTCAAAATATGGTAGAAATCAGAGGATTTATTTATTAAGGTGGATCATATGAGATCCATGCAACTTGAAATTGATATCACCTCTCTTAATCCTGAAGATTTTCTAACAATTATAGACTATCTTACCAAGTTCAAACATTTTTTGACACAGTTTAAGGGGAGTGGAAGGGATAAGAAAGATGAAGAGTGTGTTTACTTGATTCTATCCAAGTTGAGAGGACCAATTCAAATATTTTCTTCTACCTTTTTCTCTAGCATGGATGCCTTAGGTGAAACATGTAAAATGTCTGACTTAGAAACATTTTGTGAAAGACTTACTAGGGAAGAATATAAATTGTCTCACCTTGAGTCTTCCACCTCTCAAAAGGAATTAGTTGCATCTAATCCTAAGGGCAAGGGAAAATTAAACAGTAAAACCAAATCCACCCCTTCTCCATCTCAAAATGCCCATAAACCCAAAGAAAACAACTTAAAATGCATGTAGTCTTCTAAATCCAATAATAAGTCTAGTTGTTCATGCTCTTTTTATGGCCTGGGTAGTAATCATGAAGAACATAGGTGTTATAAACGAATGCAAGCCTTAGAGGATGTAGTCAAGAAACAAAAAATTTCTATCTCCACTCCACCTCCTTCTAATCATCATGACAAAGCACTTAATGTTGCTGGGAGATCTCAGTCACCACTTGCAGACAATTGAGTTATAGATTTTGGTGCTTCTCATCATATGACTTCTTATAAGGAGTCTTTTGTTTCTCTAGGTTTGAGTTCTACTTCCAAAATTGAGGTTGGAGATTCTTCTTTTCTTTTTGTTAAAGGAAAAGGTGATATACAACTTGATGGTGGGAGTATCTAAGATGCACTATATGTTCCTAACATCACTACAAATTTACTTTCTATATATCAAATTTGTCATTCTGGTCAAGGGGAAACAATGAATTTTACACCACATAGGGCATAAGTATGCACTTTGTTGGAACCTAATTCACTTGTTTCTTAAGGTATTGTTGATCATAGTTCTAGACTATATCACTTTAAGGGTTTTGATGACACTTCCTCTATAGGGATAAGATTGGTTTCTCATGCAGATTTAGAGAATAAGCTTTGGCATGAAATATTTGGATATCTTAATTACAGATATTTGAAGGAGTTGAGCACTCATGGTATGGTAGATGGTATTTCTATATTTTCTAGTCTTGAGGGAGTTTTCTATGGCTATGCATTAGGTAAAAAAACCAAGATCCATTTCCTAAGAATTTATCTAAGAGAGTTTTTTCACCACTTGAGATTGTGCATAGTGACTTGATGGTTTTTCCTACCCCCTCTTTCAATGGAGCTAAGTATGCACTTATGTTTATTGATAATTTCTCAAGACGTACTTGGGTTTATTTTCTCAAGTACAAAATTTGTTAAAATTTGAGGATTCTAATAAATACGGATTTAATAAACTTACATAGTATATAATGTTACAATAAATATTTAAATAAACATTACATCATAACATAAGTAAATAAATTAATACTTACAAGAAATAAATAACACAGGTGACACAGTATTTATAGTGGAAAACCCCAATAGGGTAAAAAGCACTTTGAAAATAACATTTTACTTCAAAGAACTTATTTTACATCTAGTAAGATCACCTCCTCCTTAGAACCCTATTTACCAAGGGTAAAACCAAATCACTTGATTTTCACACTTTGATATATTTCCCGAATATATCAAATGAAGACATAAAGTCCTTTTTATATAAGGTGCTCGGGTATGTCTCTCGACCCACATTTTCAACCTAAAATGGTTGACACATACACCTAGGTTTATAATATTTAATATTAGAAATATAATAATTTCATGATATTAAATATTTAACCTAAAGTGTATACCTAGGTTAGCATATTTAATAATAGAAATAAATATTTCATATTATTAAATATTAACCTATATATTAGTGATGGACCCATATTAATTAAGGGTTGGCTAGACCACTTAATCATTATGTTCCAACACTCCCCCTTAATGTTAAGTGGGGTAACATATGCCAATAGATTAACCTGCCCATGGTACACTACAGGATTTACAATCCTTAAACCATAAAGGTTTTAGGCTAGCATATCGAGTGAAGGAATTATAATACGTTCATCATACTCAATGTACCTTTTAGTAAAAAAATATTTGGAATCCAAAAAATCATCCCATAATCAGTGGGTAAGTATGATTTGTGATTTTTACATGTTCTCACAAGTTCTCATAGAAGGTTATTGAACCCAAACATATAAGAGTCTTTTATAACCAAAGACCTCCTTAACAATATGTTTGTACTAGATGTTTTACCAGTAAACTCAATAACACTAAAGAGTTTACTGAAAATCGTCTTTAAGATCTTTCTGTACTTATTTCTAGAAAAGAATCCAAGGAGGTATACATGCCCAAAGGTCTTTTTACACTTTCCCGAAGGTATTTTTTACACTTGCCCGAAGGTATTTTACAAATGTCTGAAGGTCTTTTTACAAAAAGTAATATCCATTAGGAGGTTATATTTTCATGCACACTCCCCCTCAATGGAAAATCCTACAATCCAATATTTTCACGAAAGTGACAAAACTTTACAGCACTCAGGGACTTTGTGAAGATGTCAGCAACCTACTCTTCAGTGAACACGATCTTCTGATTTATCTCATCACTTAGCACCTTCTCACAGGTGAAGCGTTTATGCATCTCAATCTGCTTCATCCTCTAATGTTGAACTAGATTCTTAATCAAGAGTAATACGACTCTAACCACCGCATAGAAGAGGAATACTTCCTTTAGCTTCTATGTGTATCTCTACCAATAGTTGCTACAGCTACATGGCTTCTTTACTTCTTCCATTGTACTTCTCTACCTCAGTGAAAGAAATGGATATTGTTGATTACATTTTTTGTTCTAAGTAATGGTTCCTACACCAAAAGACTTAACACATATCCAGTATATTTTATAACACAACATCAGTATGGTTAGAATCATAAAATTCATATAAGATAGCATTTTCATTCTTAGTATAATGCAACCCATAATTGATTGTTCCTTTAATATATCTAAAAAAATTTTTACAAGATTTCAATGATTTCTAAAACAGGTTCTTGCATAAACCTTGAAGTAATTCCTATTGTATAGGAAATATCTTATCTAGTTATAGTTATATAAATCAAACTATCAACTAACAATGTATATAAAATAGGATCAACCTTTTTCATATGCAGATTTAGGATCAATATTTATTCCAACTTTCATTGAAGTAGAAAATGGTTTATAATCAATCATAAGAAACTTTTTCAATACAATGGTTGCATATTGTGTTTTGAAAAATAACAATAGAATGAAATACAGTCATATAAAGAACATGATGTGAGAGACCTAACTCATTCATTTTAAACTATCGCTTCAATTTCTCTTTAATCCTATGAATTAAATCAAAATTATTATCATTCATAAGAAAATAATCAACATATATACATATAATGATAATATGTGAGCCTTATTGCTTGATGAATATATCATTGTTAGAAGAACAATTAACAAAACATAACAGTTTTAAATAAGAAAATAATTTTCACATACCAAGCTCTAAGAGCTTGTTTTAAACCATATAAGGATTTCTCAATTACAAACATAGTTTTCTTTACCAGTTTCTTCAAATCCTTTAGGTTAAAACATGTAAAGTTCTTCTTTTAAATCGCAATTCAAAAAAGTATGTTTCTTATCCATTTGGTGGATTTTCCACCAAAATTGAGCAGCAATTACAAATAAGGCCCTAATAATACTCACCTTAAATATAAGAGAAAAGGTCTCAACATAATCAATACCTAGTTTCTGAGTGTAACGTCGAGCAACAAGTCTAGCTTTATGTTTATCAATACTACCATTAACATTATATTTCACTTTGTATAACCATCTAGACTTTATAACACTTCACGGCTCAGGTTTATACAAGGTAATTAATGCATGGTACATATGATGGCTTTTGGTCAATTTTCTAAGATTAATAGGATTTGAACTTTCTAACATAGATTTAGCCCAATTTAATTTCTTAGCTAGGAAGGTAGGAGTTTCATAAACATCTATAACATCAAAACATCATCATGACTATTTACTAAATCAGAATCAAAACCATCATTTAGAAGCATTTAATGAAGTAACTTCAAGAGAAGAAGACAACACATATAAATCTTTCACTAGATTATATCTAGACATTTCTTATAAGATTTAATAATTAACATGTCCTAACCTTTCATGCCATAGTTTTGAATTATTCAAACTTTGAAATATAAAACAAGATGCAGAAGAGAAACCAAAAAATATATAGACCATTTCTTTGAATTCCTTCAACTATTATACTCTCATTACTATCCTTGATATACCAAGTATCCTTTGTGCATAGATTCTAGTTTTACCCATACCTCTTTTGGATGTTTGATATTACCAATATGAAGAAGGTACTCATCATTCACATTATGCAGAATCATAGAAAGAGCCTCCTACATTTGTTATAAGAATGTATTCATGTTATCTATAGTTACTTGATGACCGCTGGGATAAAACTCAAATCTAAAAACAATAGTCCAAAGTTTCCTCACCATAATTCTATTTTGACCCAAATATTGTAGTTGGTTTCATTCAGAGTATGGGTTTTGTCAAGACATAAATAGTTGGACGTCATTATTTTTTTAAACTTGTAAAACACATCCCATTATAATATACAATGTACCACAGAGTTAGATAAAACAACACTTTTAATAGAATCAAATCTAAATTTCATAGATCTAAAGAAACTATTTGATTATAACTAATTTTGTCATTACGATGCATACTAATTAACCTTCCATAATCGAAACAATAACCCGCAATATAAAGGGATCTACATTATACCCTAAATTTATATAAAAAATATTTCCGACCATATAGAAGTGAAGAAGAGACCCCTAAGAAAGCATAACAACATCAAAATTCTGAAAAAATAAATGTAGACAATGATCTGGAGAGATTAAATTTGACGTCTAAACGATCGTCATAATGGCTTATTTTTTGTTTGTCATGATAGTCATTTGACCGTCAATTTTAACACAGTAAAAGTTTCCTGGAGCCTACGAGATTAAATTTGATGTCTAAATGGTTGTCATATTGTCTTATGTTTGGTCTACCATGACGGTCATTTGACTGTCAAATTTAATGAAGCCAAAACTTTTTATGTATTTCCAGAATGTGAAATTCTAGGATTTCTTCTTCTGTATAATATTAGGGATGTTGTATTTTAATACATTATAATAATATATTATAATTTATAATGTAAAAATATATACATTTTTTTAAAAAAAAAGGTATATAGTTTATAGAATGTAAATAAAAAATAACATATAGTTCATAAAAATTATAAACTATAGTATATTTTTTTAATAAAAAATACATAACCCTTATTAAAGGGGTTTAAGCAAGTAGATTTATGAGAGTACAAATTAGCCTGCATATATAGGACAAATAATTTCACCGACCAATTAAATAAATTGAAATCCCTATTTTCATGAACCTTGTCTCCTCCCTTCATTTACTCTTAATTTTACCTTGCACACATTTAAAACTATGAAAAGATTGCAAAATATTTTATATAATTCCTACAAGCTAAAAACTTTAAAACTTTTATGTGGCTATAACTACCAATATTTTAATAAATATTTACCACACTTTACGTGGGCCACCAATAAAATAACCTTTTTTAATTTTCCATTTATACGTGAGAATTTACAATTTATACTTGAGATATTATCTCATTTTATTCTCCACTCCCACTCTAATATAAAAGAAAACATTTAAATAGTTTATTTATATAGTTTTTATAAACTATAAGATATAAATGAATGGGGCCACCCCCTTACATGGATACTATAAATGGTCAGGGACACATGTTAGGTTTTATTTAATAAGTATTAAGATTTAAAAAGTAATCATTTCATTGTGAGGCATAAACATGGGCCGCCTTCCCAAAAAAAGTAAGCATTTAAGTTTTTTTTAAAACATATATAGACCAAATCTAATAAAATTTATATTTTAAACGGTTTAAACTAACCATATATATAAAATATGATTCAAACTTAGGTTTGTTTCTTATTTTTTAAACTATATATGCCTAGATTTATAGCTTAGAATATGGTCTATTGACTCTTCCTTCAATCCCATGCAATTTTAATATGGTTTAAGGCTTTTATTATATATATGTTGTGTGTGTGTGTGTGTATTTTCAAAACTATATCAATTTTAATATGATGTTTATATAAATTATTATATAAACCTTATTTTATATTTTATATATTTTTATTTAAAAATAATAATATAATTTTCAAATTATATAGGATATAGTTATAGATTAACTATAAACTATAGTTTTTCAAATCGAATCTTATTAAACAGTTCAAAGGACATACATAGATTATTTTTGAAAAACACAATAAGTTTAAAATAGTAAATAAATTTTACCAAAACGAATGATTCCAGATGAAAAAAAAATACAAGTTAACCTAGAGATTTATAAAGGGGAAAATTACTTTCACCCTACCAATTAAATAAATTGAAAATCCTATTTCTATGGATCTTGTCTATTTTTTCTTGTATTTGACTTTGTGTTTTTATTTTGAATATCTTTTTAACATGTACATATTAAAACTATAGAAAAAAAATATTTCAAATATTTTACCCTTACCTGTACACAAGTTTTCACGGAAGGCAAGAATTTTCTAAATTTTTCAATTGTGGATTCACTTTGATTCTTCACAAAACAAAAAAAATTAGGTTGCACAATAGAAAGAAGGGATCAATTATTTTAAATATCCTTCGTTAAAAATAAATTGTACAAATTAAATAAATAAAATACACAATATTTGATCTTAATTTATTTAATTTACCTCACTCTGATACCATGCTAGAATTTGAGGATTCTAATAAATACGGATTTAATAAACTTACATATTATATAATATTACGATAAATATTTAAATAAACATTACATCATAACATAAGTAAATAAATAAATACTTACAGGAAATAAATAACACAGGTGACACAATATTTATAGTGGAAAACCCCAATAGGGTAAAAACCACTTTGAAAATAACTTTTTACTTTTGAGAACTTATTTTACATCCAGTAAGATCACCATCTCCTTTAAAACCCTATTTACCAAAGGTAAAACCAAATCACTTGATTTGCATACCTTCGATATATTTCTTGGATATATCAAATGAGGACCTAAAGTCCTTTTTATATAAGGTGATCGGGTATGTCTCTCGACCCACCTTTTCAACCTAAAATGGTTGACACATACACCTAGGTTTATAATATTTAATATTAGAAATATAATAATTTCATGATATTAAATATTTAACCTAAAGTATATACCTAGGTTAGCATATTTAATAATAGAAATATAAATATTTCATATTATTAAATATTAACCTATGTATTAGTGATGGACCCATATTAATTAAGGGTTGGTCAAACCACTTAATCATTATGTTCCAACAAAAGTGATGTTTTTTCCCACTTCAAAGTCTTCAAGGATTTGGTCAAGAAATAATCTTCTATCTGTATAAAGAACCTTCGTACTGATAATGGGGGGAGTACTTCAATAATGAGTTTTCTAAATTTTTGGCAACTCAAGGCATTATTCCCCAGCATTTTGTTCCTCATACTCCACAACAAAATGAATTAGTAGAAAGGAAGAATAGAACTTTGAAGGAAATGGCTAATTATATGATTCATTCTACAGATTTACCCCCTATCTATTGGGCAGAAGTAGTTAATTGTGCTAACTACATTCTGAATCGCACACCACACAGAACACTTGAACATTTGACTCCAGAGGAAGCTTGGTCCAACACTAAGCTAGATGTCTCATTTTTCGTGTCTTTGGAGCCATGCTTGGGCCTTTATGCCAAAGAATAAAAGGAAAGCCATGGATAAGAAGAGAAAACTCTTGATATTTGTAGGGTATTGTGTGGACATGAGAGCTTATCAACTTCTAGATTCTGATACTCATGACATTCTTTTTCGAACACATGTTCAGTTTGATGAGTGCTTCACTCCTCATGATTCTTCATCTTCTTCCATGTCTCCTTCTTCTTCATCTCATCTTGAGGATCCTTTCTTTGAGGAGGTTGATGAGGGGATTATAGATGTCGTTAAGGATCCTATTTCCATTGATGTTGTCATTATGCCTAAGTGGGCTCGTATTATAGTTTCTGAGGCAACACCTTTCATAGAGAATCTTCCACCCACTAGGCATCATCAGCACATTCTACAGGTTTTAGAATTTTGTGTCAAGAAGTTTCTGAGGATCCACAGTCTTTTTCAAAGGCTCATGGGATACAGGGGTGGGATGATGCAATGGCAACTGAGTATTCTTCTTTGATGAAAAATCATATTTGGAATTTGGTATCTCTTCCTAAAGGAAGAAAGATGGTTAGGTTTAAGTGGGTATACCGAACCAAATACGTAGTTGATGGGTCTATTGACAAGTATAAGGCTCGTCTTGTTGCAAGGGGTTTTTCACAAGTTTAAGGTATTGATTACTCTAAAAATTTTACACCCATTGTAAAGATGGATTATGTACGCCTTGTACTTACTATTGATGTATCACAGAGGTTTCTCGTATACCAGATAGATGTGAAGAGTGCCTTCTTACATGGAGATCTATAAGAGGAAATATACATGGAGCAGTCTGCTAGATTTGTTCAGGATTCTTCTCTTGTTTGTAGGATACGAAGGTCTCTTTACGGTCTTAAATAAGCCCCTCAGGCTTGGTATGAGAAGATGGATTATTTTCTTTTATCTACTAGTTTTTTTCATTGCCACTCTGATCATACAATGTATCTCCAGCATGTTGGTGAGGATATTGTCATACTTGTCTTGTATGTTGATGATCTTTTACTTACTAGTAGCTCTTCTTCCCACATTCAAACTATTCAGAGGGATCTTTCTACAAAGTTTGACATGACATATCTTGGGTTATTGCATTATTTCTTAGACTTCAAATTTCTCAGAAAGATTCAGGGATTCATTTGAGTCAACAAAAGTACACCCATGATCTTCTTCGGCACTTTGATATGGTTGATTACAAGCCAAGTCCATCTCCTTTTCAGTCTGGGGTTACTCTTACTTCCACATGTACCACACAACTTTATGATCCTACATTGTATAGGCAGTTGGTTGGGAGTCTCATGTACTTGACCTATACTCACCCTGATATTTCATATGCAGTAGGGTTTGTATCTCGGTTTACACATTCTCCTCATTATAGTCACTAGGAGGATGCTAAGAGAATTTTGTGTTATTTACAGGGCACTTCCCACTTTGGCCTCCACTACACTATGGGTTCTACTCAATTGGTTGGGTATACAAATTTAGATTGGGTAAGTTCTATTGATGATAGGAGTTCCACTTCTGGCTATATTTTTGTCTTAGTTCTTCTCCAGTTTCTTGGGAGTGCAAAAAGAAACAAGATATTACACTTTCATCTTTAGAGGTAGAGTACAGGGCAGTAGTTACAATGAGTCAGTAGATTCTTTGGCTTCTCCAATTATTGATAGAGTTTGGATTCCCACATAATTCACCGAATATACTTTGGTGTGAAAACTAAAGTGCAATTCACATTTCTCGCAACCCAGTTGAGCACTAGCAGACCAAGCATTTTGAGATACACATCCACTTCATTCGTCAGCACATTCAGGATGGAGTTCTTTTCTTGGGGTACATTCTAACTTAGCAGTAAGCTGTATACATCTTTACGAAGCCTTTTTCATCACCTAGCTACCTTGAGTTGCGTGGAATGCTTGGGGTTTTAGAAGTTATTTTTCGGGGGGTGTTCATGAGAACATCTTCCTTCTTCTTCTTCTTTCTCTTTCCTTCTTTTGGTCCAAAATTTCTTCATGGATATATTGTACATGAGTACCTCATCAAGCCTTGTTGTAGGGACTCATATTGTGGACATGTCACTTCTATTTTGGCCCCTAGATTCACTTGAGGGGGGCTGTTAGAGTAGGTATTTACCTTAGCTCATATTCACCTAGGTACTTTATTTACCTTTATTGTATTTATCCTCACCCACTTATGTGTGTGGATATTTTTTTAATTTATTTAGATATTAGAGAATATCATCTAGTTGTTAGGTATAGTTCTTTCCTTGATCTATGGTATTTACTAGTTCTTTCCTTGATATATGGTATTGACTAGATCTTTGATGTCTAGTTCTTTCCTAAATCTATGGTCTTGACTAGTTCTTTAATGACTAGTTCTTTCCATGATTTATGGTTTGATCTACGACCTTGACTAGTTCTTAGATTGTTATTCTTTACCTATATAAACAAGGCCCATTCTCATTGTATTTCATTGATTTCCATAATAATATATAATATTGTTACTCATTTGTTTACAAAGGTTTTATGTAAAGTTATTCTGGTGAATTTCTTTCATCTTATTGATCGTGGTGTTTGATTAGCATCTGTGTTTCTTGGATATGGTTATCGTTCGGTTCGGTCTGTTTATCATTTCTTTTATATAGTACCTAGTAGAGTGAGTACAACAGGCCATAGTATGAACTTGTACAAGTCCATCTCATTGCTACCACAAGAGACAACTTAGTTCTCAATATCAAACTTTCTTGGAGATAACAATCTTATAGGTAAATTACTTGCTTTTATATCAAACATGATCTATAAAGCAGCCAAAAAAATTCTTGACCACGAACCCTTATAGGATTATTAATTTTTTGCCAAATTCACCCCAAAATAAATCAACTTTAAATAAATGCAATGTAAGAATAAGAACCACATTGTATAAGGGCTGATAATAGAGTTCAAACTAATGCATATGTCTCCAGGTTCGTAAACTACATGAACCAATTCATTATAACGTTCCAAAAATAAGTACATAATAAATGCATATTACTACAATGAATGTTCAACCAAATATGGTGCCAGTTGATTCTCTTAATCCAAACTAGACTTAGAAATATTGGTGCTCCAACACATCTCCCCAATTTGACACTCTCTTGTTAACATCCACTCTATTGCATGACAAACTAACCTCTACATGGTGCTAAGCCAGAAAGTGTATGATGTTTACTTTCAGTCCGCTTCACAGTCTTTGCCTCTACATAGTGCTAAGTCTCCAGATGTTTGAGATTAATCATCGTTCACTTTGTTGCACGTCATCAATCAGCCTCTACGTAGATTGAATATTTGATCCAATGTCAAGTGACGATGACAATCATCTACCACTTTGTTACATGGCCTCAATCAACCTCTTTGTAGAGAAAATGTTCAAGTTGATTTCATATCAACGATCTCAACAATGATTATGACTCTCCTCTTCAACCTCTAACCAACTAACTTGGTGATACGCCCAGTGTACTAAGAATATGAGCTTCAATATGTGTTTATTTCTTAGTGTATCATTATGACCCTTAGATTCATAATGGCATCTTTGAGCTCCATCAAGTCCCTCAGCTTCACGATCGCATCTCCAGGCTTGATACCCACCAAGAATTAGGTGTCAATTCGGCCTTTACAATGTCAATGATTTAACAAATAATAACTCTCGAATTTACAGTGTGCCTATTAAATAATAGGACTTATTTTTTTCACCATAATGCATATATCAATATAGGTCTTCTCTTCATTCTTATTAAATAATAATAATAGGTCATATATTTTCTCCATGCCTATAATAATATAGGTCTTCAATATTTCTTCAAATTCCTATAAAAATACTATAGGACTTATATTTTTCTCCAAAATATTGTTGCCTTATCTCCTTAAGGCTTCTTTCATTATTCTCCTTTGAACTCCTCTTTGCTAATTTAAGGAGTTTGTTATGTTTGAGTGTAAGGAGGGGGGCTTATATTGGCGTAACTTGGCTGCATATTGAGCTTATATGGCTTATCACCATATCTATTGCCAACCAACTCGGTTGGCCAAGTTGGTTAGAGCACCACATTTGGGGGAGGCAGGTCTAGGGTTCAAACATCCATCATGCTTAATTTGGCGATTGCTTCCATCACCCACTATCGATTCCATTGCCCATTGTGCCACATGGACCGTTGACCTCGCCGATGCCACCACGTCACGTGTGACCCCGCCAATTGTGAGCCACTTTACCTCCATGTTTTCCATTGGTTTTGGTGTGGGAGGTATATCCAACATTCTCTGTGTTTGGGATAGGGTAAGCCTCTTTTAAGGCTTAGACCTCCCTATTCACATGTGACTATGACTACATTATCCAAGCATTTTGTTCTCCGAGTTGGATTTTCCTAGCTATGTGGACTTGTTGAGTGGCATAGTTGGCTCGCCCAAGGTTGTTTAGCTTTCCAATTTACTTCAACTTGTCTGATGCACTCACTCCTAGCTCGATGTAATGTTAATGAATTGTGGCAGGCCACATGGTGGCCTGAAGACCCACCACGTGGTATTTTTTGTATCGATTTGTGGAATAATCGTAAAATCGATGGCAAAGACACTCCTCTGATAAAGAGTGTGTTGACCCTGGTTGAGGACCCCAAGCTAGAAAATAGCGAGGCCTACCCATTCATAAATGAACATCAAATACTGGTGTCATAAACCAATTTTTTCACTTTCACCCAATTTCCTTTTTTCCATGTGTCGCGGCATGATTCACCAGTTGCCTCCAACTATGCTTCTTCCACTAGCATCTTCTGCAGATGGTATCTTGCTGCAACGGAGTCCCTTTTTTCACCTTCTTGTAGGTGACAGACAGATATTAGAGTCTACTACCTCACTGTAACATTCCCAAGATGTTTTTGGAAGCTTCGTCCATTGAATTGACCTTTGGATCATCTTTTCATGAAAACTTGATTAACACTTACCATTCTCAACTTGCCCTTCACCTTTCTTCACTAGCTCTTCAACCCAAAACAAGCAACTTTTAGCCTATTTATCCTTCACCAATGCTTTCTAACCTTTTACCCTATTCACCACTTCATGTAATGTTATATCAATCACTAAATTTACTCAAAAGGAATCAAAACACCAAACTTCACCTTTCTTGTCAAAACTGTCACTTTTGTGCTCTTAAGACCATTGCTTCTGTTAGCTTCATGGTTGGGGACTTCTAAACCTACCCAGAACAAGATGTGAAATTTTCCAAGAATCCTTTACCTTCATCATGGTGCATGTCAAATTTCATGAACTAACTCACTATACATCTCTCACAATCCCTCTTTCTTCTATTTAGCCTTCTAGGTCTCAACTAGCCCTACCTTTTGACATTTTCAAGAATATCTTTCTTTACATGGGGTTTCAAGACTCATTTCAATAATTTTTGGACACCCATTAAGGCTTTACTTCACTTTACAAAGTTTCACTATTTGTTCCATTGGAAAAAGTTTATCATATCCACAAAAGTAGGGTTTCAATTAGGTTTCTTATGACTGCTACAATTTCAGACATAAGACTCTTAGAAATATCTCAAAAATCATCCAATGAAATATCGAAATTCCTTATTCAATAGTTAAAGTACATTTTCGCCATTGTTTCTTCCAAATTTTGAGTTAAGGCTTCAAGTTTTAAGGCTTTAAGGTTAAAATTTCTTTAAAACCCTAATTGTGCAACTTAGTTAGCCCAAGAAGACTTATTTCCTTATAAAATGAAAGGTTCTTGTTATTAAGGATTCAAATTTGGCCTCAGCATTTTTTTTCATTCTCTCTATAACTTTATTTTATCTGTGAGTTATGAAAATGGGTCTATTATAGAAAACAAACAAACATTCACTTTCATGCACGTGAAAACAAACTAGTTGAAACCCTCAACTTTGACAATAAAGAGTTTGAGTCTTATTTGAGAAAATGTTTATCATATTCTTAAACAGTTATTAATTGCAATCTTCCTAATAGCACCATGTATCTCACACACTCATCATATTGACATTAAGTCAAGATTGGATCCTCCTAAGGAGAGAACTGTTACAGTCATGGTTCTTAAGATTTTTCCTTGTATACAATGCAAATAACAAATATTCCATCCTTAAACTATTGAAAATTATCACTTTATCCACCTCTTTTCACAAGGATCAACTAACAAACTTAGCATTATACCTTTGCAAAATTTGTTACATTCTTGTCAAGCTACCACTAGAGCTTCATTCAATCATCAGCACAGTGTAATGGTTCTTCACAAAATTGATTTTTCTAACCACAAAGAGTCACTTTTTAGGGATATAATACAATGAATATAGACCATGCATACTTCATAAGGAAGGATTCTCCATTCTTAACAAAATACATCAAATCAAACTCAGATAATTTACAAGAAAATACCATTTATTGGCCAAAAATAGGGTTTATTAGCTTCAAAACTGTATTACATATAAAAATTGATGCTACTTATTCTCTCCATCCTCATGTTCTTAGAGGAATCTCCCTCTTCACTCTTTTTTTACCTTCCTTAGGAGGTTCACTAATTCCATTCATTCGAATTCTTCTTTCTTTTATCTCATTCACCCTCACAATTAACCCTAACTAACTTTCTTAAGGCTCTAAGATGCCCTTTTTACACACACACAAAGAGGCATATTACAACTTTTAAACATTTATGAATCACACACACACTTTATGACTCACTCTAGGACTCATGATAACTCTTACACACTTAAAATCATCCTTGCAATACCTTGACAAGCCCATTTGGGTCTTTTTCATGATTCTAAAATTTGAATTACAATTTTGGAGGGAAAAAAAGAATTTGAATTTTCAAACTTTAAAATTGCATCTAAACCTCTCTCCATGACTTGAACATTCCCTATCACCCTCACTCTGACCTCTACAACCATGTTTGAATGGAAATTTTTGATGTCCTTTCATGATGCTCATGCATCACTTTGGATGATCATCAAGGTCAGTGTGAATCCACATTCTACATCTTTTTTATTAGATTTGATGTGGTTTGTGGACATGTGCGGGTAGAATTTTTTTTTGCAAGTTACGGGTGTGATCGGAACCCTAACTGTGAAGTCAGAGTGGCAAAATAAATATTTCAGTGAAGGACTTCCGACCCAGAAAAATTATAAACCTTAGCATCTAATCAAACACTAGCACCCAGATTGGTCACTAGCGCATAGGACGCTCATGACCTCCTATGGGCGCTTATTTCCCGCACATTTATATACTTCTGAATCTTCATCAATTCATTGTGATAATTTTTCCATCTAGATCCAATAGATACTCAGTATAGATCACTCCTAGGTTGCACAAAATCAACTAAGTCATCTTCCTCTCTCATTTGTTTAGGGTTTTTACATTGTTAAATGTGTTTATTACTTACGTCTAATTGTACTTAATTACTTGAATACCATTTACCATAGTAGTTAATCTGAAATTAAGATTTAATTACAAATTATATTAAATCACTTTGTAATTACACGTTCAAAATTGGCTAAGGAAGAGAAAATACATTCATGACTATCATGCAATCACTCAAGATGATACAAATCAAAACTCCACCCTATCTCTGCATGTGAGGATCGACCAGCAAGCCTAAAATGGCTAAAAATTTAAACATATTGATGGTTATCACCTCAAAGGTCCCTAACTAACTCATACCCTAGTTCAACCTCTCATTCCACTGCTAATAATCCCTTCACACTGATTCAAAATGAAAGAAACAACCTTCTTACCCAATCTCACCAAATTGACCAATTTCTAGCTTTATTAGCTCTTTGCTCAAGAATGCAATTTTTGGATTTTTGATTCTTCAATGCTTCCTAGGTCATGTCCCCTATTTCAACATCTCAAACAAGCTTAGTTCAATCATCAATATCATTCAAAATTGATCCAAATCCTCAAGCTTCCCTTCTTGCTCAAAATTGTCTATTAAATGCCCTTAAGACAATGTATCTTGCAACATTCAGGGTTGAGGACTTCTGTAGCTATCTAGAAAGAGTTAAATACTTCAGTAGTCTCATTTCATCATCCTTATGGTGCATGTAAAATTTTAGTACCCAAATTTTTGATTAGCTAATTAATTGAGGGTTAACAAGTCAAATTTTCTCTTTTGACTTGTTAACCCTCAATTAGGTCTGGGACAATCTTCTTGCTTGCATATCTTTTCATTCCCTCAAGACTCAAGCATAAGCATGACATTTCTAGGCACCTATTATAGATTTCTAACTATGGGAGAGGTTTCAAGGATCGAATCCATGTTTAAATGGCACTTCCTTTGTAAAAGGGCTCGATAAAGTAGGTCTTAGACCGTGTCACACTGTCCTAGTTAAGGATTGTCAGTAGTATATATATTTTTGACCTATTAAAACCACAAATTATTCTTTAATCTCATTAAGGACTATGTCTAGGATTTTAGTTCCAAATTTCAAGTTTGGACTCAATCTTTTGTGCACTCAAATCTTAAACCCTAACTAAGTCCGAATATAGGTTTCCTAAAAACTTGAGATCAAGGAAAACACAATAAAAACCTTCAAACTTAACATAAAAGCTTAAAACTTTATCCAAAGAATTCTTTTTGCCATTAGAAAAAGTTCCACTTACCAGTGGGAGTTTATAAACACAAGAAACACTCCTTCCACTCACTTTACCTCTACCCCTACCTATAAGTATGCACAATTTCAGTTTGCACAAGTTTCCAATACACTCTTCTACATCACAAGAACAACTTAATGGATCAATATCCTTAGTAATCCAAGGAATCTTTATCTTCTTACTAAGACACCAACCAAGGACTCCTTAACATGTCTTTATACCTCTTCATAGTCTAACACTACCTTGCATAGTTTGTATTAGCTTGGATTATTCAACATGCAACAAAGAACACTAAAGGTTTCATCCTTTTAACTATGTAAGTAACACTTCCCAATATATATCCACATGAATCAACTTTAAAACACAGTAAAGAATTCCTAACAAACTTCATTCATAGATATAACAAACACCTTCTTATCCATCTCTCCTTAGGTTCATGTAAGTCATCAGAATAGGGTCTTGAACTTTCATACCAACTTAGAAGAAAACACAAACAAGGGCTCAACATCAGTCACACAGTTAAACCACCCATGCCTTGAAAGGAGAAATCATGCATAATTTTTGTAAACTCAGAAATACCCTTGAAAGTATGAGATGTACACTCAAAATAGAGTAATCTATATATTCAATTGTAAGTCTTCATAAAAAATGATTAATTCTTCTTCACTTCATAGTTCTCCTCATCCTCCACACGAGGAATGATTATTAACTCACTCATATCTCCTCCTATATTCAAATTTCCTCCTTGCATGTAACTCCTACTTGAACTCCTTACATAACCTACAAATCCCAAAATGACTCATTATGTGCTTCTATTGCCTTTTTTGGCATTTTTATGTTATTTCCACATATTTCATGACTCTCACCCTCACATGAAAACTCATTACACACCATACAACCTAACAAGACACTTACCAACCCTTAATCAACCTCTAAGACTCTTTCTTATGCATTTATAACTGAATTACATTGCTCTCTCTCTCTCTCTCTCTCTCTCTGAAATCTCTCTCTCTCTCACTCTCTAACACACACACACACACACACACACACACACACACACTCCATTGACCACATAGCTAGAAACATTTGTATTTGAATGGCTTCTTAGTGATGCTCTTGCATCAATTCACTAGCACCTAGGACGCTCATATCCTCTTGTGGGTGCTTATGTCTTACACATTTCTATACTTTTGAATCTTCATCAATCCATTGTGATAATTTTTCCAGCCATATCTAGCAAATAATCAGTCTAGATCAATCCCAAGTTGCGCAGAATCAACAAAGTCATCTTCCTCTCTCATTTGATTAGGGTTTTTACATTGTTAAATGCTTATTACTTATGTCTTATTGTACTTAATTACCTTAATACCATTTATTATAGTAGCTACTATGAAATTAAGATTTAATTACAAATTAAATTAAATCACTTTCCAATTACACATTCAAAATTGGCTAAGGAAGAAAAACCGTGAAATATTGTTTGTAAAAGTTAGTGTTCCACATATTTTACCTCTAAGACCCGCAAAATAAAAAAAATTTAGTCTTCCATGGAAGTGGTGAAGATAGTTAGTGATTCACTGCGGGAAACAACACATGGGTTCTATTTAGGATAAGCCACAATGCAAGGAGAACATGTCACGAAGGGCCGTAAAGAAATATAAGTATGTTATGAAATGACTAAGGTTAAAATCCATGAAACGCTAGCTCAATGTTCAATGGAGTTCCAAAAGTAGTGTTCTACAGAATTTTAAAGTCCACGGAACAAAGGAATATATCTGTGGGTAAAAGTGTTGCACATCAGAGAATGAAGAGTTTTGTGGCATAACGGGAATGTTAAATGGATAAGTGTGTGAGATTTGCAAGCCACGCAATAAGGAATAGAACTGAAGGATAAGAGTGGGGGCATAGAGGTTAGTTAATTATTATGCGGGTTGACAGAAGATAGTATGCTACAGAACATTCAAATTATAAGCAACAAAGGAACTAAAAGTTCAGTTTGGAATCCATGAAATAAGGTGAATTGCAAATTACAAAGGCATTTCCACCCCCGACTGCGGATAATGTTTTTGCCATAAATTTCAACTAGGAGCTCCAAATTGTATGATAATTTTTGCGTTCACATCATCTCTCCAAGAGCTACATGATACACTAAAGAAGCGTGTAAAAGGTCCATGCTTTAAGGGACAACCATTAAAACATGGGATTACAGGGGAAGAGTGTAGTTTACTTGGTTCCAAATGTTCAAAAACCTCACCTACCTAAATTTATTACTCGATTGTACCCATGCCTCATCCTGTAGACTATGATGGCTTGCAAGTTGAAGGATGACAGGTGCTCATGCCTTATTCTGTAAAAATGATTGCATTTCATCCTGGGGTAGGTGGAAATGGGTCATTTATGGTTGATTGGTTGCTTCCCTCTCCTTCTCTCCTATTATCTATAAATGTAAGTGTTTATGCACAAAAAAGGGGTTTTTTTCTGTTGATTTGGAAGCTCTACCTTGGAGTCTTTGCATTTCTTTTCTTCAAGCCTTTGTAACTTGCATTTTGCATGAATTCCAGACCTCTTCTCTATTAATGTAAATGAATATTTTCTAAGTGCAATACAAATGTGGTTTCCCCTTTGAATGCATTTTTATTTGATGTGGATGATTTAACCTCTCATTCTCCTTGATTTTTAGTCATTTATCTCTTTTGAAACTATGTGTTTTCCTTAAATTATTATATATGTGGTTATCTCTGTGTCTTTTTAAGGTCAAAACTGATCCTTGTTCTATTTTTGGTGCATCACCTCCTTTATTTTGCAACATTTCTTCTCTCTCTCAACCTTGGATCATGGAATTTTTTAGATTAGGTTTAGGTAGTTGAATTTTGAAGTTGTTTAGGTTATTTTGTAGTGAGCTAGGATATAAGGAATCATCCTTCTTTGAAGGTCCATCTCAAGGAGCAAGGTCCCACACCTTGAATACATTCCCATGTTACCCAAAAGTATTTATTTTTCATGAAAAAATCATAGGGTGCTACTTTTACATGCTAACATGTCATGGGAGAAGGCTAATAAGGATGGAAGAAGACTTTGGAGCTGACAAAAAGTGATTTGACAAAGGTGTGGTGTAAGTGGATATAGAGGCAATTATAAGAGGATGTTAAGGTGATGTCGTAGGGAGGATACAGAAGGATGACCAGTAAGGTGTAAAGGATAAGGGAAATAAGGTAACATGGAATGCACATCTAATCTCTCTCACAAGCACCGTCACTAACCAACACAATCATATCGGATCATCACCACTCCTAGTAATATTTCCAAGGACATCACTTTGGGGAAATCAATTGTTAATAGTGCCCAAAAAGAGTAAAAATTGGTAAGAGTGAAAAATAAGGTGTATACATAAGTTGAGAAAGTGGTGTTGGAATTCCAATATTTTTTAGGATTTATTAGATCACTAAAGGAGTTTTCCTTGCATCATGATCCATATACCATTGGGTCCACAAAATTTGGGTTCTCCATCTCCTACTAATATTCATAGGTGAATTTGTTCATGTATTCAATTTTTATCACCTATTTATGGTTGTTTCTCATCTCCATTACCTCAACAAGGAGACTAGAGCATGTCATCTCGTGAAAAGTCCTTTATTTCTCCCTTTTGATGTTTGTCTTTGGTGCAAAGAGGTGTAAGTGTGTTTGGTTCTCTACCTCCTGTGTGGAGTATCATGGTGCCTTTTTCTATGCAAGATAGTTCTCAAGTGTAGGATTTGTGGTCTACCTTTAATTCTCCTATGGAAGAGCCCTATGGTTTGGGTGTCCTTTCTTTCAATGATGATCTACCACCTTTTCCTAGTGTTGTTATTGCCTATGTGTGATTACCATAACCTTTTTCTTTTAATATTTCCACTAAATATTTTGGATATATAACCGCCACTTATAACATTTTAAAAACTATTTTTCTAATTAAAGACATGACTATACATTATTACCAATCACCTCTTTTATTACAACTATCTTATTTTTTATTTTTTATTAATATATTGATCCATTCAAGTAAAAAATAACTATCCATAAGGATACATCCAATCTAAATACCAATTCAACGATTGTGAGGGCATCGGGTTAGTAATTCTACATACGATTTATTTCAATTCCATGTCAAGGTTATAATAGAGAGACACAACAATTGAGAATAGGTCTAAAGTTCCTATGATTCCAATGGGATAAACTTAGTCAATTGAATATAAGTCCAAAGTTTTGATAATTCCAAAATGATAACCTCACTAGGCCCATTTTAAATAAATGATTGATAATGATGTCATGAGAAATGCACTCAAAATCGAACTATAAATAGGGAACATAATTAGTCATTATAATTTCTTTTAGCTGACGGCCTCAACCATGGGTTTTTTTGATTTAGGGGTAAACTTGGGGTTTTTAAAAGGGTTATCCCCCTTTTTTACAACCAACATCATTGACAATCATTAACCATAGTCATACATACATCCACATAATTCCATATGAGGCTTCTCTTAAACAGGGGCACTGACCATGGCTGATGTATTTGACTGTTGGAAATAAAAAGCCATATTGTATCAACCTTGGTCGATGTCATCAACTCTAGGTAATGATGCATTATAGGGTCATGTTATCCAAAATATCACCCCATGTTATTTTGAATAACTCATCAGAGTTCCAAATTCAAGTGGCTCCATTCTTAAAAACCTAAGGGATTTTCGATACAAAATTGTATTTTTGTGGCATAAGTGAGTGTGTATCAAGCACATTAATGTCTTTTGGACATTTGAGTTGGAGCTTTGAAATTACAAGTTCAAAATTGGCTAAGGAATGAAATCCACAAAAAAATTGTTTGCAAAAGTTAGTGTTCCACGCATTTTACCTCTAAAACTCGCGAAACAAAGAATTTTTAGTCTTCCACGGAAATGGTGAAGATAGTTAGTGCTTTGGGATAGGAAACAACACATGGGTTATGTTCATGATAAGCCACAATGCAAGGAGAACATGTTGTGCAAGGTCATAAAGAAAGATAAGTATGTTATGGAATGACTAATGTTAGAAGTACGTGAGATACTAAAACATTGTCCCACATAGTTCCCAAATGTAGTGTTTCATGGAATTTGAAAGTCCATGGAATAGAGGAATACAATAGTGGGTAAAAGTTTCTCACAACAAATAAGGAAGAGATTCGTGGCGTAACGGGATATCACTAAATGAGCTAAGTGCAGAGAGATCTCACAAGTCGCACATAACGATGAATAGCCACTTGCAAGGCAATAAGAGTGAGGTTGCGGAGATCTGTTAAGTATTACATGGGTTGACAGAAGATAGTATGTCATAGGTTAACATTCAAAGGTTCCACACATTATGTAGAACCAACGGAAGTTTAGAAAATATGTAATAAGGTGAATTAGAACTTGCAAAGGTCATAGACCTAGTCCCCGACTGCCCACTGTTTTTTTGGCCATAAATTTCAACATGGGATCTCCAAATTGTATGAGAATTATTGTGTTCACTTCAATATTTGTAAGGGACATGCATTTTTTAGTAGGGGAGCATAGAAAAGGGTACTACTTTAAAGGAGAACTAAAAGAATACAGGATTGTAGGGGGAAAGCGCAATTTGTTTGTTCCATAGGTAATCAATAACCTTACCTACCAAAATTTATTGCTTAACTATGCCCATGAATTTTCCTATAGATTCCAATGACACACAAGTTGAAATATGACTAGGGTGTCCATGATTTTTTCTATAGGAATGATTGACATTTCATCCTTAGGGTAAGTGAAAACATGGGTCATTTATGGATGATTAGTCCGTTATCCCTCTCCTTCTCTCCCATTCTCTATAAATGCAAGTGTTTATTAATAAAAAAGGGGTTATTTTCTATTTATTTGGAAGTCTCTACCTTGGAGATCTTCACATTTATTACCTTTTGGCCTCTGTAACTTTTCATTTTTTATGAATCCCAGACCTCTACTCTGTTAATGTAAATGCATATTTTCTAAGTGTAATACAACTATGGTTTTCCCCTTTGAATACATTTGTATTTGATGTGAATGTTTTTGCCCTCTTGTTATATTTTATTTTTATTCATTTATCTCATTTAAAACTATATGTTTTCCTTATATTATTACATATATGTGATTAACTCTATGCATCTCTTCAAGTTCAGAACTGATCCTTGTTCTAGTTTTGGTAGCATCACCTCCTTCATTTTGCATCACTTCTTTTCTCTCTCAACCACGGATCTTGGAAATTTTTAGACTAGGTTTAGGTAGTTAAATTTTTAATTTGTTTAAGTCAATTCATAATGAGATAGGATAGAAGGGATCCAACCTTATCTAGATGTATGTCTCAAGTATAAAGGTCCCACACCTTGGAAGACATTCAAATGTTACCCAAAAGTAATGATTTGCCATGAACAAATCACAGGGTGTTACTTTTGTGCATTAACATGTCATAGAAGAAGGCTCATAAGGATGGAGGAGGTATAAGTGTGGTGTAAGTAGATATGGAGGCGATTGTAAGAGGATGCTAAGGTGATGTCGTAGGGAGGTTGCGGAAGGATGACCAGTAAGGTGTAAAGGATAAGGGAAATAAGGTAATATGGAATGCACATCGAATCTCTCTCACAAGTACTGCCACTAACCAACCCAATCATATCCGATCATCACCACTCTTAGTAATATTTCTAAGGACATCACTTCGTGGAAATCAATGTGTTAATAGTGCCCATGAAGAGCAAAAGTTGGTAAGAGTGAAAAATAATGTGTATACACAAGTTGAGAAAGTGGTGTTGGAATTCCAACATTTTTTAGGATTTATTAGATCACTGAAGGAGTGCTCCTTGTATCATGAGCCATATACCATTGGGTCTACCACAATTGGGCTCTTCATCTCCTACCAATAGTTATAGGCGAAGTTGTTCCCGCATTCAATTTTTATCACATATATGTAGCCGTTTCTCATCTCCATTACCTCAATGAGGAGACTAGAGCATGTCATCTTGTGACAAGTCCATTGTTGCTCTCTTTCGATGGTTGTCTTTGGTGCAAGGACGTGTTAGTGTGGTTGGTTCTCTACCTCTTATGTGGGGTATCATGGTGCCTTTTGCTATGCAAGACAATTCTCAAGTGTAAGATGTGTGCCCTACCTTGAATTCTCCTATGGAAGAGCCCTCTAGTTTGGTTGTCCTTCCTTATAATAATGATCTTTCCTAATATTGTTGTTTTTTTTTTTATTATTGGCAAATAGTTTTTTGAAAGGGACTATACCCTTGTACAAAGATGACTCAGAAGCCAGATGTGCCCAAGTGAGCAAAATATCAAAAGGTCAAAAACAACAAGGGCGCAAGCAGGAATAGAACCTACTAAAGACAGCACTAAAACCCGCAAAGCCCAGCAAGAGAACAGCAAAAGAACAGCGCCGATGGGAACAATAACAACCAGCCTAAGTGCCCCGGCGCGCACCCCCACCACGAAAACCGCGGAAAGATTTTCTACAAACAGTGCTCCAGCCCGCCATGTTTTCGTCATCCACGTCGAGAACCTCCTCTAAATTACCATTTAAAACAGAATTTGAAACCCTCGCCTCACTTTTACTGTCCATCTTCCTAATATTGTTGTTACCTGTGTGTGATTACCATAATATTTGTCTTTTATTGTGTCCACTAAATATTTTGGATATATAACCACCACTTATAACATTCAAAAAAACTATTTTACCAATTAAAAATATGACTATACATTGTTACCAATCACCTTTTTAGTACAACTATCTTATTTTTTATTTTATTTTATTTATCAATATATTGATCCATTCAAATAAAAAGCAACTATCAAAAAAGAAACATCCAGTCTAAATATCAATTCAACGATTGTGAGGGCATCGGGTTAGCAATTCGACATACGCTTTGTTTCAATTCCAGGTCGATGTTATGATAGGGAGACGCAAAAAATTGAGTATAGGTCTAAAGTTCCTATGATTCCAATGGGATAAACTTGGTCAATTGAATATAAGGCTAAGGTTTTCGATACTTCCAATAGGAGAGGCCCATTTTATGCGCTGCTTTTAACATCTAAAGGGATAAATGGATGTCTAATCTATAACGTCACTATCTAATAGAATCCATCATTAGCTACGGGCACGAGATGGCCTTTTTCAAATTAATTTCCTGTTTGTCCTCTACTCAAACTATATATACTCTTGTTATGGCACGATACCCATAAATGGGGAGAGGATTTTTTTTTATTTTTAAAATAAGTATTTTTGTCTTGTTTTGTTTTAATTAATTAATTAATTAAGTAGTGAAAAAGATAGAATAGTATAAATATTCTAAATATATATATTTTAAATAGGGAGAGATTGTATTTTCAAATATTATATTGTTTAATAATTTTATTATATATTTGTTTTCTTAATTGTCTACTAATCAATGATAAATGGTATTAATTGTGTACAATTGTGTTCAACTTGGAAAAAAAATCTAAGAAAAAAGTGGGCTCCAAACTCTAGTAAATGGTAAGATATCACTGTTTTTCAATTGACTTTTCCATGGAAAAAGAAAAAAATTCGAAGTGATTGTTAGATGGACATTAAAGTCAAGGATGAAATTTCCATGTGACAGTCAAATGTATGTCAAATTTAAGGTCGAGAATAAAAGTGAACACAATCACACCATTACATCCCACCCCTTACTATCATTTTAAAATGCTTGTTCATGTAGTAGAAGGGTGGTCAGTTGGAATTCATGACTTGATCTTCATGCCTAAAAAAATCACTATTCAGAAAGGAAGTCCATACTGATAATGATGGTTATACAACAACAATGTCTACATAGCAAGCCAAAACACTAAGAAAAATAGTGTAATACTTAAGCACAAGGAATAACACCAAGAGAGGGTGGTGGTGGATCATCCTTTAAAGGAAGAGTAATCCAAGTAGAAAGTTCTCCCGAACATGGATTTGAAGAAATTCACTTGTCTTGAGTACCATCCTACATAGCAAAATGTACCAAGATGTTCCATCCAAATGGCAGAGACATATGCACTATTTGATCACCACCCTACACTAAGAAGGGCTACCAGGACAATACATCATCAATCTCTAAATCCTTCGTTAAGAAGGAGGGGTGGAGAAGTGGATGTGGTCGGGAGGAGTGAAGAACTGACTTCAAGAGTGGCTTTGCCTATGCTTGGAAGCAAGAGGAGGTGAGACCAGTAGCGGTTGATCCATAGGAACGTTGTTCATAGTACAAGGGAAGCCTAACCACAATTGATCCAAAGGAACTTTGCTCATGGTGTAAGGGGAGCTCCACTAGTGGTTAAGAAACTCTTAGAGGTGTTGAACTCAAAATCCACCTTCTCTACTTGCACGTAGATCTAAAACCGGACCTAAGATATAAAAAGAATTTCTCATTAATTAAAAAATAATCCGAGATGCCATCATTATTGAAAATTACAACATTTATAGCTTTTTAAAGGTGGAACAAAATAATAACTCTGAAAAATTCTTTAAGAATGATACGTAAGCAAGACACTATGAGTTATCCCCAAACAAAGTCATTCTCCATTTAATGGGATCCTAGTGGTTAAAAGGGAAAGGCATATATCCTTTGTTAGGACTCTCGAGATCGAGGACAAGTCCAAAAAATATACTTAAATGATTCAATTCGAGAACAAGTTGGGCATTTGGGATTAGAAACTCCAATATGCTTAAGTATTGCTTCCAATGTGATACGCTAGTAGATAATATACAGAATAAAATGGGTGATACTAGGCTCAATCATAGCATGCCAAAAGCTATTAGATGCAAAAAATCCATTATCGCAATAGATTACTTTACTAAATGGGTAGAAGCCGCTGCAACACCCAATTACACAGCAAGAGATATGGCCAAAATCTTATATGAAAACATCATAACAAGGTATGGATGTCTGTAGAAATTGGTAAGTGATTAAGGAACCCACTTTCTCAACAATACAATCAAAGTTATTATAGAGGAGTTTATGACTATGCATCATTAGAGCGTCACATACCACCGACAAGAAAATGGGAAAGTAAAAGCCACCAACAAGATATTAGAAAGGATATTGATGAAGATCTTTAATGTGTAAAGAGACGATCGGGAAGAGAAAATCCCTGTAATATTATAGGCCTACAGGATGAACCATAAATGTAACACGAGATATACCCCATTTCGATCAGTGCATTCAATAGAAGTGGTTATGCCCATGGAATACATTATACCAAGTATGAACTTTTCCATAATAACAAGATTGGAGGACAAGGAATCCATAGATAACATGCTACTTGACTAGACAAAAATGGAGGAAACCGGAATGACTTTGTAGAATAATTTAACGCCAAAGCAAATGTTAGTCCAACTATCTTCAAGAGTTTAGAGAAAATGGTATCTTTTTCAAGCATGCAATGGATTAGACTGCGTAATAGAAGGAAATATAGAGTACAAAATTAATACACAATAAGGATGGGGTAGAGAAGGGCCTTTGGAGTTTTCAATGCATGTGCCATATGGAGAGAGCAATTAGTTGGTCATACTTAGGAATATTGCAAAATGAATTATGTGATAGAAACAAACACACAAGTGCGTAATAATCGTACGAGGAAATACGCAATAAAAATAAACATGTATATGGTCAAGAAAATTAGTAAGAGTGGATAGGTGTCAGAGTAGGCCGAGCAAAGAGTAGATCTATAAAATTGAGTACACAAGAAGATTACGAATATATCACAAAAGATATTGCACAATAGAAATTGATTATAATGTATTGTGAAATAAACTTGTAATTAGCCAATCAATAGATGGGAAGTAGTTTGAATGGGTATGAAACATGTTTTTAATCTCCTAGTTTTTATAGTAATTGTTGACTGCAGGGTATATAGCTCAAGTAGAAGAGAGCATAAGGATTGGGCGCGCAGAAACCAAACATGTGGGAAGGCACAAATTCAGAGAGGAACATGAGCACGCTAGAATAGTTTGAATTCGGGACTTAGCCACTTTTGTGGGTCAAGGCTATTTTTGGAGATGGAGTGTTGAGCACGTGATAAACATGAAGACTTGCATCTCACGCAAGGCTATTTTGGGATATGCAACAGTTCGAGTGTTATGCAAGGTCTTGATCTAATAATAGGATTTCTACTTAGAGCACTTGCATGTTTTTGTGTTCCCTTGTAAAGGTGCATGGCTATTATTAGCATGTAGCCTATTTTTGAAAGATGCATGGGTAGTGAAGGAAAAGTCCCCACCCCTATATATGTGTATTGATTTGCACGGCTAAGAAGCGACCAATTGTTGTAGAGTTATGATGTGGATTTGCTAGCGTGCATAACCATGGAAACTGTATCTTGAATGTATGAAGCTTCTATGTTTTGCAGTATGTAATATAATGGATCATATTGGTAGGATATTGGTGATAGATGTGACTGAATTTGATTCTTGCATGGTAAATCTTATTATGACCATTGTTTAGTCAATCTTTCATTTAGTTTAGATCTAGATCTGATTCATGTATTGTGGTTTAATTGATTATCTGTTATGGATATGAATATACACATGCACAATCATGCTAACATTCTAGACAAGTAACTCTAAAGAGGAACTTGGTACCCTTTGTGCGCTTTGGGTGAGTGCTCAGTTCTAGCTAAGTGATGTTCCAGTGTGCCTTGGGATTTGTGGGTATATTATTGGTTACATCATTGGTTCCGTTGTCGAGACCTCTTTCTCAGCTATTTTTCAGGATGTTGCGTGATGAAGACATACCGATTGACCTTAGCTAGTATTCAAGAGTGGTTAGTGGATCTGGATGAAGAATATGCTCATAAATTCAACACCGAACCTTAGTTTAAGGCACGTGCGTGGGCTGAGCAAAATCTATGTGACTGCTTATATGAGATCTTCTTTGTTATCTTCCCAATAGAATTGTACATGTGGCTAGTTTCTTATGCGTCAAAGAGGAATTGGAGATTACGCACGCTTGTTTGGATGCAGGAAGAATTTCAGGCCTTATATGATGCATATTTGATTTGGACGCGCTCTATGGATGTTAGTTTCTGTGGTGTTTTGAACAATTATATTCTGGAGTATGTAGTTTTGACTTACTCTTTCCCATAGGTTGCTGAGTTTTAGTTTTTACGTGAGCCTAGAGGATTGTATTTGTTCAGTATTCCACTGGCGATTAAGATCCTAATTATAATGCTATATTTGGAAAAGAAGCCGATGGCTAACTAAACCCCACCACACCTGGGGGTAGGAGCAGGTTTGGTAAGGACAGCGGACCTAGCGGTAGAGAGACAGAGGGAAGAAAGACGGCTTAAGTTCAATGAGGCACATGAAAGGGATCTAGAGAAGCAACGTGAAGTTACAGAATGGATGGCGTTGTGGAGAGAGATGGATCGTGAAGGATTCGAGGCTCATGTAGAAGACGTGGAGCCAGAGCATCTGGATCTCTCCCATTCGGGAAAGCATGGTAGGGAACCCTCTTTAGCCTCAAATGAGAGCATGCTGGTAGAGATGACATGGGCCGTGGGCACGCATCTGAATCTATATAGCGACCTAGCCCTTGCGCTTGTTTTTCTAGTTTCCACGACAATTCATAATCAGCAAGCTAGTGTGCACAGTAGAGTCATAGTAGATAGATTTAATTTATAGTTAAGTTTGGGAGTTAATTAGGGAGTTTATTCATCTATTGTGCATTTTTCATCTACTTTATTTAGAGGACTTGTTGGAGGTATATTTTCTAGTGCATCGTCGACATATAACATAGTCGTGCAGAATCTTGGCATCACATCTGGAAGTAGTGCAACTTTGCATACTGTGGGTATTCATTTTAACACAACCATCAGAACACAATGTAGTTCATCCTCTAGTCTGTTACATGGTACAGGAGGAGGCTCAGGAGGATCAAGTGGCTTAAGCGCTGGAGGATCTGGGGGTGATGGAAATACATGAGGAAACAAAGGAGGCTCTGGATCTGGTGGGGAAGGTCCACACTAACCTCAGAAAATTTATATGGAGATGTATCTCCATCTACCAGAGTATAGAGGTATTGAAGATGCATCCAAGCACATGTATATATGTGAAATATTGTGGCACGCCAAGGGGATTACATCTTCGAAGTGCAAGGCTAGCCAGTTTACAACTATGTTACAGGGATGCACACACAATTGGTATAGAAATTTTGATCCTAATCAGAATTGTGTGGACTATACGACGCTATAAGATTCTTTCTTGAAGGAGTTTTATATCCTTGAGTTTGAGTAGAAAAGCATGAGCACGGTCAAGGATATTAAGCGGGGCACTACTGAGAGTGTTCAGGAATATGATGCTCGGTTCAATACTTTTCTGTCTAAGTTATCTTATTATATACATGTGAGCCAGCATGCACAGTGGTTCGTTGGAGGACTGATCACACCTTTCAGAAGGGCGCTTTTACATAAAACTTACACAGATCCATACAAAGCACTTGAAGCAACTCTGCACGTTGAGGCGGTAGGAAGTGTAGACACAGGAGTGAGCCCATTCTTGGAAGCATAGATTGTAGGGATGATGAAGCAGTTTGAGAAATTATCTACTAATTCAACACATGAGATGTGCAGCGGAGTTGGTGTACATATTGTGAAGTGGAGGGGCATACTAAGGATATTTTCCCTCAGAAATCGGTGCACTCCTTGTTAATGGCTTGTGAGATATGTCACTTGGACCACAGTTCAAATCGGTTCCCATTATTATAGCGTGCAATAAGAAATAATGTGTCTGATTACTTTAAGATTTGCAGGTCCTTGACTGATGATACTGAAGATTACAAGTTGATTGATCAAATCCATGATGTCATTGATGTTAGCGTACAAAAAATTGGTGTTGTAAATAATTCCAAGGAAAAGGGTGAACATTGTGATTATGATCATAGTGTGGGGCATTCAGATGGCATCTGTGGTAGAGGTCGAGGTTACAGAGGTGGATTCCGATGTCGAGGTCATTGGGGAGGAAGGAGTGATTTCCCTCATGGAACTTGTTATACATGTGGATCCCCTGATCACTATAGGCGCGAATGTCCATAGAATATTGTGTGTTATTTTTATGGAAAGAATCATAGTTATGAAGAGTGCCCCGAATTATATGAACAATTAAGTAAGAAACACAAATAGGAAAATAAGGGCGCATAAATGGTTAGAGTACAACGTGTCATGGAAGATCAATGGATGCCAAAGTTAGCATCAGATTTTGAGTTGGTTCCTGTGAAGATTACTACACGTGTTGAGGCAATGCGCGCCAAGGAGACTTTACAGTAAAAACCTGCCATTACTAAGGAGGAAGTCCTACATGCCAAGTATCTAGACCCTATGCATCAGAAGGAGGTTTATCAAGAAACTATGGAAGCGACTCAGGATTTACAGGGTGAGATACAGTGTTTAAAGGAACATTCATGGAAGTTGGAACAAAAGAAAGTAGCTGATCTCCATCAGACAAATTTTGAAGACTTGAAAGAAGTTTGCAAGATGTTGCGCCAAGAGAACATTATTCCTTTGTTGGGAAGTTGGTTGAAGGGAAACATGTTATGTTTTTGGAGCCTATTTGCATATTAGAATTTGGTATACCTTCTATGTGTTACTCGGGTATTTTTACAATGGTGAGCGGGTCAGGGGGGTTCGGGGGCAAAGCCCCTGAAGCAAATTTTCATGGGTGGTTTATTAACCCATGGGTAATGCGTAACCTTTATGGGTTGTTTTTGGGCCCATGGTTTTTTCGGTCTTTTTCCCATTGTTTTAATACCCACGGTTTTTGCCCTTGGTTTTGATACCCACGGTTTTGTATCAAACTGCATAATCAATTGTCTATTTATATGGTCTTATGCATATGATAGATGTACAAGTAAATGTATTGCAGATGTGTTTTGAATTCGGGTGTGAATTCTATAGAGTTTGTTGAGCATAGCTCCAAACGGATCTGGGTATTGTATTGAGAGAGTGGAGGCTTGTAATAAAATCTGAGCAAGTGATTCTTGGTGGATGTAGCCTAAATTGGGTGAACCATGTTAAATCTTGTCTCTCTGTGTTGTGTTATTTATTCTACACTTTTATTTGAGATCTGTAATATTTTCTGCATATTAGTTTCTACTGTTGCGATTCTGTAAGGGATTATTCCACATATTTTAACCCTTATTTCCTAACAATTGGTATCAGAGCCTGGTTTGGTTTGCTAAAGTGTTGAATCGTAGGGAAATTTTTTAGCTTGAGTGGGAGCTATGGTAGATGAAGGAAGATCTAGGGTTGATAAATTCAACGGGTAGAATTTCAGTCTTTGGAAGATGCAGATGGAATATTACCTTTATCAAAAGGATCTTTATACTCCACTGTCTGAGAAGGTTAGCAAACCCTCGAGTATGACAGATGCGGAATGGGATTTGCTTGATAAGAAGGCACTTGGGACAATCTGTCTGTGTCTTGCATCTTTGGTATTATTTAATGTTTCAAAGGAAAAGACTACAAAAGATCTAATGGATGCATTAGGGAAGTTGTATGAAAAACCCTCTGCCTCTAACAAGATATTTTTAATGAAAAAGTTGTTTAATATGAAGATATCTGAGAATAGTTTAGTAGTAGATCATTTAAATGATTTCAATACGGTTGTGAATATGCTAGCTTCGGTTACAATAGAATTTGATGAAGAAGTTAGGGCTTTATTAATTATGTGCTCTTTACCTGAGAGTTGGAATAGCCTAGTAATGGCGGTAATTAACTCGGTTCCAGCTAACTCGAAGTTGAAGTTTGAGGATGTTGTAGGGGTGATTCTAAGCGAGGAAATGCGAAGAAAAAGCTCCGAGGAGTCTTCTACTTCAGGGAATGCTTTGATAGTGGAAACTAGAGGGAGACAGAAGAATAGAGGAAACCATGGAAAATCAAAAGATCGGGCAAGGTCGAAATCCAAGAACAAGATTATATGCTAGAATTGTGGAAATCCTGGGTATGTAAAGAAGGACTGTTAGGAGCTTCGGGATAAGAAGAAACAACAGGAAGAAAACAAAGAGGTAAATGTGGCATCGGGTAATGTATGTCAGGATGCTTTGATTCTTTCTTTGCATAATATTACTGAATCTTGGGTTTTAGATTCAGGGGCTTCTTTTCATGCTACTCCACATAGGTATTATTTTGTTGATTATGTTCAAGGGGATTTTGGGCATGTTTTTCTTGGTGATGATGAGCCATGCAGTATAGTTGGAAAAGGTTTTGTTCAGGTTAAGATGCAGAATGGGAATACATGGCTATTGAAGGATGTCAGACATGTGCCTACATTAAGGAGAAATTTGATATCGACAGGGTAGTTGGGAAGTGATGGTTGTACTGTGATATTTACAGCTGACTCTTGGAAGGTTACCAAGGGTGCTCTTGTGGTGGCAAGAGGTAAGAAGGTTGGAACCTTGTATTTAACCACTGATAATACTAATGATTGTAATCTTGTGGCTTCAGATGCAAATACAACATTATGGCACTATAGGCTTGGTCATATGAGCCATAAGGGCATGAACATCATAAAGAAGAATTTTCCTGGATATATAGAAATAGGTTTGGATTTATGTGAGAACTGCATATATGGGAAACAGAAGCGAGTAAGGTTTCTCAAGGTTGGACCTACGAAGAAAGAGAGTAAGTTAGAGCTGGTACATTTTGATGTGTGGGGGCCGGCTCAGGTATCATCTTTTGGGGGTTCAAGTTATTATGTTACTTTTATTGATGATGCAACAAGGAAATTTTTGGGTTTATTGTATTAGAAAAAAATCTGATGTATTTGACACTTTTGTTAAATGGAAAGCCTTGGTAGAGAATGAAACATGTCTTAAGCTAAAATGTCTCAGGTTAGATAATGGAGGGGAGTATTACAACAATGAATTTAATGATTATTGTTCTAAGAATGGAATCTGCAGGAAAAATACGGTTCCAGGAACTCCGCAGCAGAATGGGGTATCAGAAAGGATAAACAGAACAATAATGGAATGTGCTAGGAGCATGAGGTTACATGCAGGACTACCTCTTTATTTTTGGGTAGAAGTGGTGAGCACAACTGTGTACTTGATAAACAGAGGACCCTCAAGTGCCTTGGATGGAGGCATACCTGAGGAGGCATGGTATGGTAAGAAAGTCGATTATTCATTTCTTAGAGTCTTTGGATGTGAGGTGTTTGTTCATATAGACAAGGATGATAGGACCAAGCTAGAGGCTAAAATCAAAAAAATGCACTTTCATTGGTTATGGCAGTGATGACTTTGGATTTAAATGTTGGAGTATTAAGGACAAGAAAATCATTCGGTCTAGGGATGTGATCTTTAATGAGAAATTCATGTATAAGTAACAGTTGTAGGAAAACAGGGAAGAATCCAAGAAAGAATATGCAGTGGTAGAGGATCTTTCGGATGGGAAAGTGACCCATGAATCAATTGAGGAACCTAATCAACATGAACCCCAAACTCCTATAGTGAGGAGGTCTTCTAGGGTAAGAAAAGAACTTAAATGTTTTTCTCCTTCACTTTATTATTTATTACTCACTGATAGTGGAGAGCCAGAGAGCTTTGATGAAGCAATGCAGGTAGATGCCAGTAAGAAGTGGGAGCAAGCCATGGATGAGAAGCATAATTCTCTCATGGAGAACCAGACTTGGGATTTGGTGAAGCTACTAGAAGGAAAAAGAGCATTGCAGAACAAGTGGGTGTACAGAGTTAAAGATGAAGAAGGAGGAAAGAAAAGATATAAGGCCCGGTTGGTGGTCAAGGGGTTTGCACAGAAACAAGGTATAGATTTTGATGAGATTTTTTCTCCTGTAGTAAAAATGAATTCTATTAGAACTATTCTAGGAATAGTTTCAGTAGAATACTTGCACTTAGAACAGCTTGATGTAAAGACTACATTTCTCCATGATGATTTGGAGGAGGAACTATATATGCAGCAACCAGAGGGCTATGAGGTCAAAGGTAAAGAGGAGATGGTTTACAAACTGAAGAAAAGATTGTATGGCCTGAAACAAGCTCCACGTCAATGGTATAAGAAGTTTGATAGCTTCATGATGGAGCAAGGTTATATCAGATGTCATTCTGACCATTGTGTGTATACAAAGAAATTTGAGGATGGAAGTTATATTATCCTATGTTTGTATGTTGATGACATGCTGGTTGTAGGTAAAAACATGCAGGAAATAAAAGTACTCAAGAAGCAGCTAAGTGAATCCTTTGCTATGCAGGATTTGGGTGCAGCCAAACAAATCCTTGGTATGAGGATATCTCGGGATAGGAAGGAACAGAAGCTGACTTTATCTTAGGAAGAGTACATTAAGAAGGTCTTAGAGAGGTTTAATATGTAGGATGTTAAACTGGTTGGGACTCCTTTGGCAGGCCACTTCAAGTTATCAAAGGATCAGTGTCCCAAGACAGAGCAGGAAAGAAACCAAATGTCAAAGGTACCTTACTCATCAGTAGTTGGCAGTTTGATGTATGCTATGGTGTGCACTAGGCCTGATATTTCCCATGCAGTGGGAGCTATGAGTAGATTTATGAGTGATCCAGGTAAAGAGCATTGGCAAGCAGTAAAGTGGATCCTTCGGTATTTGAGAGGGACCATGGGGACAGTTTTGTGTTATAGTGGATCAGACACCACTTTACGTGGTTATGTAGATTCAGACATGGCTGAAGATGTAGACAGCAAGAGGAGCACAACAGGTTATATTTACACTGTAGGTGGGACAACAGTGACCTGGATTTCACGACTACAGAAGCTGGTGGCTTTGTCAACCACGGAGGCTGAGTATGTTGCTGCCACAGAGGTAAGAAAAGAGATGATTTGGCTACAATAATTGCTTGAGGATTTGGGGCATAAGCAGGAGGAATCTAAGCTATATAGTGATAGTCAGAGTGCTATACACCTAGCTAAGAACTCTGCTTTCCACTCTAGGACGAAGCATATACAATTGAGATATCACTTCATCAGGACAGCTTTGGAGGAAGATAAGTTGAAGTTGGAGAAGATTCATACCGGTCAGAATCCTACAGACATGATGACCAAGGTGGTCACAAGGGATAAACTAAAGCTATGTTCAACTTTGGTTGGCCTTCGCAGATGACAGTGAAGGGTTGAGAAGCTTGCTAAGTGGAAATCAGTCTCCAAGTGGGAGATTGTTATGTTTGTGGAGCCTATTTGCATGTTAGAATTTGGTACACCTTCTATGTGTTACACTCGAGTATTTTTACGGTGGTCCCGCTCGATGGTGAGCGGGTCAGGGGGCGAAGCCCCCGAAGTAAATTTTCATGGGTGGTTTATTAACCCATGGGTAATGCGTAACCTTTATGGGTTGTTTTTGGGCCCATGGTTTTTTTGGTCTTTTTCCCATTGTTTTGATACCCACGGTTTTTGCCCTTGGTTTTGATACCCACGGTTTTGTATCAAACTGCTTAATCAATTGTCTATTTATATGGTATTATGCATATGATAGATGTACAAGTAAATGTATTGCATATGTGTTTTGAATTCGGGTGTGAATTCTATAGAGTTTGTTGAGCATAGCTCCAAACGGACCTAGGTATTATATTGAGAGAGTGGAGGCTTGTAATAAAATCTGATCAAATGATTCTTGGTGGATATAGCCCAAATTGGGTGAACCACGTTAAATCTTGTCTCTCTATGTTGTGCTATTTATTCTACACTTTTATTTGAGATCTGTAATATTTTCTGCATATTAGTTTCTATTGTTTTGATTCTGCAAGGGATTATTCCACATATTTTATCCCTTATCTCCTAACAAAACACTCTACGTGTTGGGAATGAACATGAGAGACAAATTTTACATGTTAATATTCCTCCAGAAAATTTGGATTATGATAAGGAGATTACTCTAAATGTTTTTATTGATGTTTTGCTTTTGAGTAACATCTTGATTAACACATGAGCGGAAGTGAATGTGCTCACTTTGGATGCATGGGTTCAGATGGGAAGACCTCCATTACAACCATATTCTAATGTGTTCTTCATGGCAAACCAAACTAAGGAAACTCCCATTGGAGTTTTAAAATATGTATCCATTACTATACATGGGTCCAAGTTCACTGAGGACTTTGAGGTCTTAGCACTTGCAGAAGCAGAAAAATTTCCCACATTACTTGGGCGCCCTAGGTGCTATGCAAACAATGTTTACCTACGATTCAATAAGGGGTATATTAGCTTTGAGAACAAGGAAGAGTGTGTCATTATACCTCTAATAGATGGGAAATTTGCACCTTACGTAGAGCCCTTAAGCGCAAAAGGCTTGAACAAAATTTATGTGCGTATCATCCGAGATCCAGAAGTTCTTGAGCCATCAAAGGAAGGATTTCTCCGGTGGGATGATGCACAGTCCATGAGAAATACTACAAGTGTTTCATGTGACAATTGGGAACAAAACACTTATGAAATGGTTGGGTGCGAAGTATGGAGTGCAGCTACGCACGTCTGTAAGCCAATCAGTATCAGGAATTTAGGCAATAGTTAGGTACCAAAGTATACAAGTGAGGAGAATTTAGAAATATCCCTGCTTCCTATGGAGGTTCAATGGGAATGTCAGGTGGAAAGAAGGAATATGCTAGTATATACCCTATGCGGGATGACAGCGTACTGGTGGATTGTTCATAGGGATAGTCTCTTGGAATGGAGAGAAGTAAGGATTGCTTTATCTACTCAGTTTCTAAAAATTAATACACCCACTCAGATCTATGTATTCCATGGTAATGATCATGTTCAACACCATGTTCAACAGTGTGAGAGACTTTAGACAATGGGGCAAGAAGCTTTGTCACCTTCGTTGTGGATGCACAAGTTTTATTTCACCTTGATGGGATGCACACGTGCATGGTATGTCAATGTAGAGTTGAATAGAGAAACTGGAAATTGGCAAGAACTTGTTGAAGGCATGAATCAGACCTTTGATTAATTTTCTTCTAAACCCCCCGTGAATGAGGCGTTGTAGGTTGTGAAGTGCTTAACTATGGTAGATAGTGCAAAATCTGAAGAGTTACTTCAGGATTTTTTAGAAGAATCAAACCTAGGGGAACATTTGGAAGAGGAAGAAAAAGATGTTGAGAAGCTTGGGCGCATTTGCCTAGAAAGAGAAAAGGGTAAGATGATTTACATGGTTGATGATGAAGAGGTAGAGAAACTGGACATTAAGCACACAGAGGGTACACGTGAAATCTTGGGCAGTGCAGATGAGAAGGCATGCACCTACCATGAGCCTATGAAGACCAAGAAAGTGAACATTGGTATGGATGCTGAACCTAAGGAGGATATTATAGGATATTACCAGTCTAACTTTGAGGTTGCTAAGATCATTAAGTTATTGCGTGACTTATGGGATTTGTTCCCTAGAGGCTATCGTGAATTGAAATTTATATATGAATCATTGGGAGAAATGAAAATAAAGCTAAAAGAAGGCACACGCCCGGTCTAGAAGAGGCCTTATAGGATAAATACAAACTTGTGCATCAAGGTAAAGGAAGAAATTGATAAAATGCTAATTTCTTGAATTATTGTGCTAATTGAGGAGTCAAAGTGGGTAAGCCCTATAGTGATCAGCATCAAGAAAGATGGAAGAATAAGAATTTGTGTGGATTATAGGGTGTTAAATGCATCATGTGTGATTAATCCCTTTCCCACACCATTTACTAAGGAAATCTTGGAAGGCATTACAGGGCACAAAATCTACTCCTTCACTGATGGATTCTTTGGATATCATCAGGTGATGATAGCTATTGAGGATCAAGAGAAAATGAATTTCCCCACTGAGTGGGGAAGTTTTCATACACGGTTATGCCCTTTGGACTAAAGAATGTGCATGCATTATTCTCGCACATAGTGGTACAAGCATTCCAATATTTTTATTCACAAATTCTTATAGGTATATCTGGATGATTGGACAGTCTATGGGCTCATGAAAGATCGTTGTGATAACTTGAGGCTGATGTTTGAGAGATGTAGGAAATTGAACATCTCCTTGAACATTAAGAAGTGCATATTTACCACCCCTTTTGGAATTTTTTTGGGATACATCATCTGTAAAGAAGGTTTTATAGTGGATCTTGCTAAGGTAGCTGTGATTTTGGGCTTGGAAGAACCTACTAGCCAAAGTGAGGTGCGCGGATTCTTTGGGCACACAGGTTATTATAGAAAGTTTATTAAGGCTTTCTACAACACCCATTTTGCACTTTCCTTCATGGTCCAAGCCCTTTCACGTTCATGTAGATGCCTCTGGCATGGCAATTGGTGTTGTATTAGCTCAGCTTGGAGAGGGGATTGTCGATCATCCTATTTGTTTTGCTAGCAGAAATTTGACTCTAGCAAACCATAATTATACAACAATATAACATGAGGCCTTGTCCATGATCTACGTGTTCCATAAGTTTTGACAGTATTTGCTGGTTACACCATTTATCTTTTATACAAACACATGACATTGAAGTACTTGGTGAACAAGCCCATTTTTCAGGGGTGCATATGTCATTGGGTATTGTTATTTTAGGATTTTAATTTTACAATGGTGGTTCAGCCCAGTAAGAGTAATTCTTGTCCACGCCATTTATCAAGGATTCAATCTGGAGAGGACTCACAGATTATTGAGGATACAGTTCCAGATACACAACTATTTAGGTTGAACTATGTGCCCTCAGACTTAGAGCATATTGTTGTATTTTTATGTATAGGTGTGATGCCCGAAGGAATGAACAATTGAGACAAGAAACAACTTGCAATTTGCGTTGTGCCTTACGTTGATCAGTGGAGACTTATACAAATTAGGTTTTGATGAAGTTTTGCATCAGTGTGTTCTTGATCATGAGCATGAAACAATTATGACAAAGTCTCATGGTGGTATTACAGGTGGATACTATGTAGGGGATGCTACCACGTGCAAGATTCTACTCATTGGTCTATGGTGGGATAATTTATATAAGGATTGCAAAGCATATTGTAAGGCCTGTGACCATTGTCAACACCTTGGAAATCCCAGGTAATGTGATGAAATGCCTTTAAGGCCTATTACTAGTGCAAAACCTTTTGAGAAATGGGCAATTGACTTTGTGGGACCTATTTCCCCAGCCACACGTAGGAAAGGATCACTCTACATTATAACTTGTATAGATTATCTTACAAGGTGGGCAAAAGCAGTTCCTACAAAGGATTGCACAACTACATCAACAAGGTTTTTGTGGGAAAATATTATTAGCAGGTATGGCTGCCCTTTAACTTTAACAAGTGATAGGGGTACTCATTTCCTTAATGATACTATCTAGATATTGTTGGATGAATTCATGGTTACACACCATCGGACAACCTCTTATCACCCTCAGGAAAATGGAACTGCTAAGGCCTTCAACAATATATTGAGCCATACCTTGACAAAAAAATTTGATGTTGGAAGGCGAGATTGGGATGATAAGGTTTTTGCGGTACTTTGGGCATACAGAGCAACCTATAAGAGGTTGAATAAAGCAACACCATTTCATTTGGTGTTTGGTGCAGAAACAATTCTCCCCATGGAATTCATGTTATCTTATTTACTTATTGTGTGCATAGGAGGTCTAGCTGATGAGAAAGCATTGGAAGAATGTATTGAAAAGTTTATGTAGTTGGATGAAAGGTGTGCCATAGCAAGATGGAGTCAGAAGCAAGAAAAATGTAGACAGAAGGCATGACATGACAGGAAAATCAAGGATAAAAAGCTCGAGGTTGGGCAAATGGTACTTCTATATTATTCAAATTTTTTGTGCCATCTTGGAAATCTTAAAGTGCATTAGTTAGGACCATACGTTATGACTTATATACTTGACTTAGGTGCTTGTCAGTTAGAGGTGTTGTATGGAACATGGTTTCCTGGTTACTTTAACGGGAGTAGGTTGAAGCCCTACTATAAATAAGTCTTCTTGGTGTTTGTAATAAGGTAGTATTTCTATTTAGACTAGGTTCCCTTTAATTCATTTCCTTTATATTTGTTTCCTTCATCATTTCTATGCTTTGTAAATTTAGTTCAGTGTTTTGTGTAATAAGTGCACTTGCGCACTAGAAGCTAATTACTATCTTAAGTGTTTTCATGCGCAAAGGACTGTGCATACCCTTAGTGTGGAGTGGTTTATATACAATGTTCATTACCAAGTTGGATATGGTGGATTATGGGTATGCATAAGGAAACTTTAGCAAAGGTTCTTTTTGGAAGGGTGCAGATAGAAAAAATTGCTCCTAATGAAGACCATAGATGGAAAAATGGACGCATAGTGTAACACGAGCTAGGTTGCAGCAAGGGACACTACTTAGAATAAAGCGCAGTGGTGAAGTACTTCGGTGCATAGGAGCACACGAAAGGAGGTCTGTGTCTAAGAAGTAGAAAGTCACGCCAGAAGGTTATGACTGTGGCACGGAGATGTATAGCTCAAAAAATTTGGCAAATGACGAATTAATGCTGGGATTAGTGGTAGTTGGAGGAGAAATAAATGTGATAAATTTTTTCAATATATATATATAAGGATAGAATGTGTATTCATTTTTACCTTTTCTATTACAAATTTTCAAGCGAGCTATTTGCGAATGAGCTAGCAAGTTTTTGTTGAAGTGTGGAGAGTTGAGAAACCAGGCATTGTGATCAGATTTATGCACAGGATTTACTTGTGCTCCCATTAGAGAAGGGTTTGAGTGAAGCAGAGGCATGTGGGGAGGAGAAATCAAGCACTAGGGTTTTAATTGAAGCTAGGGCACGCGGTTTCTTGTTAGGGCACGTGAATCAGAGTTGTAGAGCTTGAAAAAGGTACAAAGAACACATCTTTATAGATATTATTGCACCCAAATGAGCACCAGGAAAAGGTACAAGGGGAAAGAAATAAAAGGATGTTGAGATTGAGATCAAGGATGCCCCTGAAAGTAGGTTTTCTGAAATGCAGTATCCAGAGGAAGTAATCATGGGCCGTGATTAGGATTCTCATGTTCGTCGAAGCAAAGTAAGTGATTACAATCATAAAACAAGTGATAAAAAAGAGGAGTTGGATGCATTTCTAACTAGAAAGATAAACAATGAACAGTAGATGACATGCCTGTCTATGATGATACCAGAGAAGAAGCTAAAAAAGGCAAAGGCCTGATTCTAGATTCAAGCAACCGGGTTCCTAAGTGATCAGGGGATCATTTTTTATTTCAAAAGTTCCCTAAACATCCCTACATGGTGTCATTGCAGAAGATCATCTCGAGAGATTTCCATTGACTTCGAGAATGTGACAAACAAACATCGGGAGCTCTAGATATGTCCAACCAAAGTTCAATCAATGGGAAAGTCAAATCTGGTCGACTGGTCAATATTTGACCAATGGCACTACGACACGTGGCGAAAAGGTAAAAGGGAGTTGTTTGTTGGTTTTCAATCTCTAGTCTTTGACGAGCGTAAAAATGGTACACGGGAACAAGAGGATCAACTTTTATTATGGGGGGGAGCTCAGCCATTGTGTGGAATATGGTATTATCATCGACGTGGTGGGTCCACAAGCCACCACGTGGCTAGCCACCACTCATTGAATTTGCTTGATTTGCGTATTGAGAGACGACAAGTGGACTACATGAAATGACTGAGTTAATTATTTTCTATACCCATGGTATGGGTCGAATTTCTATTTACTTGGTAAGTCCACTTACACACCAATTTCCAAATGCCACGCATTATGCCACAAACCACATATATTAATGTTCAAACATTAGTATTAAATCTGCTATAATTCTCCTAACCGACAAACTTCCAAATACCCACTTACTCTCCTAACTGCTAACTTTATATACTTCCACATGGAGGAGGAGTGAAGCGGTGGTAGGGGGCATGCTAATGTTATGCGTGGAGATCCACGTAGTGGGGGAGAAAGGGGGTGGTTAAGCTCAAACGGTCCCATGACCACTTTAACATGTGTGGGGAAAGGCTTATAAAAGCCTAAATATTATCACCTCCACAAAATGTGGGATATACCCACTTAACATATCCACCCACTATGGGATTCAACCCATCTACAATGTAAGCCGCTCATTTTTGGAATATTTAATCCCATTATACATGCAAACCGGACTATGGGAAATTATCCCATTTATTTTTCTACGGGATGAGGCTAAAATTAGCCTTAGGATTATATGCAAATGCATTTTTTAAGGGCCCTAATTTTGTATAAATAGGGAACTCGTTTCATTGTAATGGACACACAAAACACAGAGACAAGCTCATTCCTAGAGCTCGGGAGGCAAATGAGAAATTGTAATTGTGTGAAGACCTAATTTATTTAGGAATTGATATTTTAGTTATTATTGACCTATTATTTTTAGGCAATAGTAAATTAAAATTATTGTGACTTAGAGTTATTCCTACCACCTAGTCGGCCCATAGCGCCACACTAAATTTGTGGAGCCTGGAATATCGACCGGAGTGCCATAGGGCATTAAGAAGCATCTGGAAGGCCGATCGAGAACCAGAGGTTTTTGAGGAGTGGAGATGGTGCCATAGATATTTTCAAATATGTCAAGAAAGGGGTAGTCTGGTGCTATCTTTCACCTTTATCATCCGAAGGTCTGGATATTTTGATAAGCAAGTTCTTAATAGTTTCCATTAGGTTTTCTTGTGAAAGTACTATTGTAACTTACAAGGTTTGACTAGTGGAACGGTTCGAAAGAACCCAGAGATGTAGGTAAATTCCGAACTCCGTAATCAATGTGTGTGTAATTGTCATTGTTGTCTTGCATTATTTTAAATTGATTACTTAAAAGGAGCAAATTGTCAGTGGAAATAAAACTAAAGTCTGCAAGGGTTCAAGATCAGGTAGTAATAATATGATTATTTATGGATCATTAAGGTAAAGAAAGTAAGAAAGGAGAAGGAGAGTGAGGATTACATGAATCCTGCATTGGGATACGTAAGTGATACAAGTAAAATCATACGTGCCCAATTTTAGAGTACTGTGGAAGCTAAAGAATTATATAGTTGGGAGTTTATGGATGTGGATATGGCCAACGCATGCCCAGGAAATAATTATCTTGGTCCATGCAAACTCACATGGATGAGCTAGATTTTGATGTATGTGAAGAATCATGCATCTTGCGTAGAATGAAGAAGGTGCCACATGTCTGACACATCAATGTCAAGCCAACTATTATGTCTAATGAATAGGTAAGAAATTCCTTAGTAAAGGTATCTACAAAGGTTGTGAATAGGAACATAGACAAAGAGGAAACCATTACGGAAATGATGGATGACAATAAGGGTAGGGATGTAGAGATCAAACACCTTACAGAAGAGAAGGAAAGGGTTGAGGCCAAGACATAAGCTTTGATCAGTACGGAAGAGGATATTGGTGATGATATTCTTAAGGTGAGGCCACATTTAGAATCCCAAGTTCTAGAAAAATTTCCTTCTTTCATGCATTATCTACACACACTTTTGAAACTAGTCATCGATGAAGGGCTTGTGTGTATGCTCATGCCAAAATACACTACAGAGGATGCAACAAGAAACAAGGCCACAATTTCTTAAAATATTTCAAGTTATTAGTCTTTATTACAGGCCTTAAAGGATGGGATAAAAGGGTAGATCAAGCATTGAACATGTGCATGGCACTGTATGCCATAATTAGGACAAGGACTTTTGTAGAAGATAATGCAGTTCTGAAGGCTATGAAGGATGAGACACTTGGGCGCGTAGATAGACTTTCTCTAGTGAAATAAAAACATGAAGCCCTGACAACATCCTAAGATCTGCATAGGGACAAAATAGACAAAATTGGGAAACTTATAGCACAAAAAAAGGACTCCATGGAGGGAATAATGCCAAACATGGCTAACATCGTTAGGGTTCTACATAATGAGAAAGAAAATATGACTCAAGATGAAATAGACACCATTGTGACATTTATCCTAGAGAAAATAGGTGTAGCATTGAGTTATTGGAAGACATTAGAGGAAGAAATTAAGAATCAATATCTAGAGTTGATACTATCAGTAGAGGAGGAAAGAATCAAGTGATGAATCATTCTTTTTTGTTAAACAAGTCTTTATTCTTTCATTCATTTTTATTTTCTTTGGATATATAAGTGGGATTACCCATTATTGAGGATGATAATGTAGTTAGTGTGGGGTAATGTTGAGCATAGGGAATATAGCTCAAGTAGAAGAGCGCATAAGGATTGGGCGCGTAGAAACCAGACACATGGGAAGGTGCAGATTCGTGGAGGAACATTAGCACACAAAATAGTTTGAATTCAAGACTTAGGAACTTTTGTGGGTCAAGGATATTTTTAGAGATGGAGTGTTGAGCACATGATAAACATGAAGGGAAAGTCCCCGCCCCTATATATATGTATTGATTTACATGGCTAAGAAGAGACCAATTATTGTAGAGTTATGATGTGGATTTTCTAGCATGCATAACCATGAAAACTATATCTTGAATGTATGAAGCTTCTATGTTTTGCAGTATTTAATATAATGGATCATATTGGTGGGATATTGGTGATAGATGTGACTGAATCTGATTCTTGCATGGTAAATTTTATTATGACCATTGTTTAGTCAATCTTTCATTTGGTTTTGATCTAGATCTGGTTCATGTATTCTGGTTTAAGTGATTATCTGTTATGGATCTAAATATACACATGCACAATCATGCTAACATTCTGGACAAGAAAATATAAAGAGGGACTTGGTACCCTTGTGAATTTTAGGTGAGTGCTTAGTTCTGACTGATTGATGTGTCAGGGCACCTTGGGATTTGTGGGTATATTCTAGGCTGCATCAATAATAGAGAATGATTTAATTTTATCCTAAATAATTGAATAACCAGACAGGGGAAATAATTTTTGCAAAAGTATGATATTATTGTATGGTAGGATAGGAGATAGTGGAAAACATGCACACGAGTTTTTGGCCCTAAGGATAGTGATAGGAGTAGCAGTAGTTTTTAGGAACACATGCATGCATGTAAAAAATGCAACGTTTGTGTTCGTCCTCAGATGAGACACCTATTTAAGTATGGGACAGTGTTAGTGGTGATAAAATTAAAATATATTTAATGTCTTGTATATATAATGCAAAGAGACATCAAGGAGATTAATAACCACAGGAGATGTGAAAGGATGCCATAGCGGATAAATATGTATAGAGAGAGAGGAAAGGTAATGTTTATATTTTTATACTCTATGGATTTTGGCTTGAGAATTGTAATTATGCTCCTCCTTTAAATGAAATTTTCATACTTGTGTTTCCTCCATTTTCTGTGTATATTCTATCATGTTTTTCTAATTTGTATTTAGAATCAAACATATTTTATTATTATTTAGCAAGCCTTATGTCAAGGACCATTGCTAACAGGAGGTGCACCTAAGGAAGATATGTGTTAAATTCACAAGGGATGATGCATGGCCCAGGAGTGTAAGAAACAAGAGTGACAAGAAGCATGGGGAAAATCAACACATAGTACACCTAAATTTTGGTGGAAAAATGCAATTAGATAATGTAATCACTCATTTAAGAAAATTTTGGAATCAAAAAGTGTGTGGGAACTGGAATTGGAAAATAATTGGGATCCACTTGGCAATAAATGTAGAATGTGGTGAGTTGAGAGTTCCCATATGTGAAAGAATTAAATGTGACTTTATGTACCAAATTAGGAAGGGTATAAATTGAGCAGAGTAAGTCATTTGCAAAAACTTGCACTTTCATGAATTCTGAGCTCCAGCTAAAAACAAGAACATAAAGTTGTAGAGAGAATTTAATAACACAAAAAAAATGGTTTTCAACCATTATCGAAGGACTCAAGCTCATAAATACAAACTAAATAGGCATTAATGTGGAAAAACACTTAGACTATTGTAGGTTGTAAGTTGAATGGCCATTATTTTCTATTTTTTTCGTGATTAATGTGGGGATTAAGCTTTATCAAAAAGAAAAAGTGTTTTGGGGCCCCTAACCACCCAAGAGTGAGTAAGCAAGGGTCTTAAACCAAATGACATTTAGATAGAGTTATGCTTGGTGAGGTGCATGAGTTAGTTTTAGCACATAAATCCATACCTGTAGACACAAAATCACGCACTTGGGTACATTTATAGGTCCTAAAATCTTGTTAGCATTTACTTGATTCCTAAGAAAGAAAACTAGTGGTTGATAACTATATTTGGCCTCTTTTCTTTATTTCTTGTTTTCAATTTGGTCTTACACACCATGCAAAAACTACAGCCTAGTTGGAATTTTACTAATTTATATTTCATGGTTTTGGACACCAGCGTCCAGCCAAGAGCCCAACAGTGCCCAGGCATTCCTATCCCCTCTAGGTGCCCCTAACCATTCAAAATAAAAAATTGAGCTAGGAATCATGTAGAGAATTTCCACCTTACTCTCTTTTATCTTTTGGCATATTTTTAACTCATGGTTCATCCTTCTAGTTGTCAATTATGAACTTCAAACAAGGGAATTATATAAAGAAATAGTTATGTGTTCAAAATTTTTCCCTACGGGCCTGTCTTCAAGCCACATGGACACGAGCACTAAACATTACTATCATCACCAAAGCTTGCATCCAAAAGGCACCTAAAGAACTCAAAAGCATCCATTCAAGGGACAAGGGCTGCATCAACTCTACATAAACAACATCGTTGGCGGGCCTTCGAGGGTGAAATATTCCTTTTGAAGGGGAAGTTCATTCTATTCCATCCACACATTATACTACATTACTACATTCTAGCTATAACCCGCTATCAAGCACAACTTGCACAAGGGCATCCTAGGGAAAAAATTATACACACACTCGTTACACACACTCGTAAGAACTACATGGATTTTGATATGTAGTGCAATGCTCGTTTGTAAGTGAACTCTTAGGGTGACCATCAGGGTCAGTCTGACTCCCCATTTGGCATTTTCCTCTTTTGGTTTGATGTGTTTTGTGGGCTTGTGTAGGTGAACTCTTATTTTGCATATTATAGGTACCATCTATGATCATTATGAGATTATCAGGTGATTAACAAAGAACAATAGTGAGGACCTTACGACACACCAAAAAGTGGGTCTTGAGCTCATGTATAGTCATCAACACCCAGACGCCGTTGACCTATCCTGGGCACTCGTGTCTGACCTCATTCCTACATTTCAAAATTTATAGTGAGAAGTAATGACCTTCTTCCTATCCTATTCAACACTTGTCCCAATCCATATCAATTCCAGATCAAGTGTAAATTAGCTAAGTCTCTTCATCTATCTCTTGTGCTTAAGGTTTCATATTTAAATATTAATTTTCTTATGTAATTCCTATATTTCATCATGTATATATCATTCATTTCAGTAATGAATATGTAATTTATCATATTTAATTTAGAATTTATTAAATCATTTGGTGAACCTCACTCGTGACCAAACATTTAGATCCTCATTTTTCCTATTCTATTTGACCTTCTTTCATGGCTCCTAAATATCCTCTAATCTCTTTGCATGAAAAATTCACCCATATTGCAAAGATGTTCACCAAAAATACCTAGACACTATGTATCTCCCTCATAGTACACTACCCACTCAAGTAAGTTCCATCTTTAATCGTTTATATGATGACTCTATTGGTCTTAATCCTCCATCCAATCAACCCATATTAGATTCAATTCAAGATTTACATTGTCTATTTCAAGACAAAATTGAAGTTATGGAAACCATGATTACATCTCTAAAATATGAAATCCAACATCTCAAAGATGTTGATGTAGATAAAAATAAAAATCATGTAATGTATTCTGTCAACAAGGAATTTTAAACTATTATCTTCACCTGTGCTTTGCACTAGAGGATCCAAAACAAGCCCAAAAAGGCTAGAATCTACTACATTTTCTCAAACCTTGACTAAAATGATATGAAAACACCTTGAATGGATTTATCCTTCTTGTCTCCTATTCTTCATACTTCTCAAAACATCATTCATTCATTGTCCATTCATTCATCAACTCAACAAAAATTCATAAAAAGCTCTCTATGTACACACCTTGCAATTTCTTACATAAATTATTTCTCACTAGCTACCTTTCTAAAGGGTGTAAACTTAGACATTTATCCTCATTGATGCTACATAGAAAACCTCCATATTCATTCAGTTCAACCACAGTTATATTCACTAAATAAATGAACTTAGACAATCAAGACACTATCCTTCATTGTCTTTATTAAAGTTGTCTTTCTCTTTGTGCTAACAATCTACAACAACCTTCTGACATTAATATCTTCTTCTATGGATTTCATATCACATAAACCTTACAAACCAATTTTAAATAGGTTGTTATATTCCTACCATAAATATTTCATAAACTAATTCTTTAAAACAAGGGCGATATACTCACTTTACCATGACAAATATTTTTCCAAGCAATTTGTGTGCATCCTCAATACAACTAGGAAAACATGTCATAAATTAAAAATTACTAATTGTACAGAAAAACTATTGAAAACCCATCTGAAAAATGATGTAATCCTTTTTCTCAAATTTCGAGTTAATTGGAGTTAAAATGAAAAATGTATGCTAACTGGTCTGAAGCAGATCATTAATTTATAGTCACAGTTTAGAACACACAATTTGTATTTCTCTCAAGGTATTTAGACATGCAACAAAATTCACCACAAGATTCTAGTTTCTAACCACATGAAAATTGTTCTTTACTTATCATGAATATATCAGAGATATTTCAATTCAAAATGTATCGAACTATCATGGTATGATCTTACACACCCAGTTTTATGATTCTATGCATATTGAAATAGACTATATGTAAACTCAACTTGAAACCAACATTCTTAAGACATCTACAATTATACTTCCATACACTGATAAGGAGAGGGATAAAAATTAAACCATTCAAGATCATTAAATTCAACTGAGATACAAGAAATATAACATGTAAAACATTTTCATATATATATGGATTTATTAGCATATTGCTTCAATTCAAAAACTGAGCTCTTTTATCTTCTCAGTTACATCCTACTACATGAGAAATGAGCTCTCAATGCCCACTAACTCACTCCCATATTTGATTTTTTATTTTCATGTAAGTCCTTTTTCAGATGTAACTCCTCTCATAATTATTTACTATCATTACATTTTTTGGTTATATTATATTTACACACTTCATAACTCGCATTTCCACCTAAAGATATTTAACACCTAACAATACACTTTCAAACTTTAATAAACCCCTATTTTCAACTATCCACTCAAATAATGACAAACCACACACACTATGACATACCTTGACACTTACAATACCTTGATAACCTTTAATAATCTTTAGATATACCTTTACAATTTGAATTGCATTTTGGAGGGAAAATCCCTCATTTGAATTGTTAAGCTCCCTCACTCTTACTCTATATCTCACGTGACTCCACATACCTATTTGACCTGACTTTAAAAACAATTACATTTGAATGGATTCCAAATGACACTCCTGCATTATACTCCCAAGGTGGAGAAAAACATGTTCCCACACTTTTCTTGCTTGTTAAGGTTTTCATCATTAACATCGATTCTTTGTCTTCTTTTCTTGCTTCCAATGTCTTTAAATTACTTACATCCACCTGGATCCCATGAATTTTCCTTAGCTTCATTATTCATTTGATATTTAATATTTTTCTTTAACTTCTTCATCTTCTTTTTACCCTAAAAGATGAGATCTTCATTCTCTTTTCTCTTAAGTTGAGCTCTCAAGTGAGCTTATCTTTCAATTACTTTGATCATAACTACACATTCATAAACATACAAAAACTTAGATTCAAAAATAAGAGACTTTTGAGCCTCTTCATCTGCTTTTCCTTCAATTTATTCTTTCTTTTCAATTTTCTCTTCCATATTTTTATCTTTTTCTTCACCATAGTTAACTTTTTCACCTCTCAAAGCACATTCAAGTGCAATTATTTATACCTCTAGCTACTCTTTACTCACATATACAAACTAATCATTTGTTCCCTCATACCCTTCATTAACTAATTCCTCTTTCATGTATTCATCTTTCACTATAACTTTGATTTATTCTCCCTCTTGCTTAGTTTCCTTCACTTCCATCATTTTCAACTCATCTTCTTCCTCTTTCTTCTCCTCCTACTATAATATATTTTCCTTCTTCATGAGTGACCTCAATGACCACTTATCCATCTTCCTCAAGATGGTTTTCTTCACTTTGCTTATGAATTTGTTTTACATTTCTTTCACTTTCCTCTCTAACTCATCAAGTTGCTCCAATCCTCTTCTTATTACTCTCACCTCTTGTTCTTCCCACAACTTCATTTTTCTCTCTTCTTCTCTCATTTTCTATTCTTTCTTTCTCTTCTCACTATTCTTCATCCACATAAGCATCTCTTTTTCTAACTAAGCCCTCCTTAACTTGCCAATTTTTACACACCTCACCATGGCCTCACAAGGTCTTTTGGTGTTTCAATTTATCTTTTCTTCACTTTAATCTTTTTAAAATTTTCAAAGGAGAAACATGTCATAAAATTCACATACACACTTTCAAAATAAGGAATTAGTTCACCTCGATCACTTTAAACCATCAACCACTCAAAATTTCACATATATACAAAACTTGCATTCATAATAACTTCCTTTCAATAACAAAACAACTAAAAAACTTGATTATCCATGCTCTGATACCAAATGACGCAAAAAAAAAATATTATCATTCATATATTCAATCATCAAAAATATTTTAAACAACTAACTTCACTTCTAGCTTTGTACTAGAGGATCATTTGTAAGCCTAAAAGGCTAAAATATGTTATATTTTCTCAAACTTTGACTAAACTGACACAATAAAACCTTGAATGGAAATATCCTCCTTATACCCTTTTATTCATACTTCTCACAACATCATTCATTAATTTTCCATTCTTTCATCAACTCAACAAAACATCGTAAAAAATTCTCTGTATACTCACCTTGTAATTTCTTACATAACTTCTTGCTCGCTAGCTACCTTTCTCAAGGGTGCAACTTAGAAATATAGCCTCCTTGATGCATCATAGAAAAAATACCCTATTCATTCAATTCAACCACTATTAAATTCACTAAATAAATGAACTCAAACAATCAAGACACTATCCTTCATTATCTTTATCAAAACTGTATTTATTTTTTCCGAACAATCTACAACAACATTCTTACATTCATATATTCTTATATGGATTTATAATCACAAAAACCTTACAAAAAATTTTGAAAAATTGTGTTATCTTCCTACCCTAGAATTTTTAATAACTAAATCTTCAACAGACGTGTGATATACTTATTGTACCATGATAGACATTGTGTCAAACAATTTGTGTGCATCCTCAGTACAGCTAGGAACCTGTCATACCTCACAAGTTAATAATTATCAAGAAAAACTATTTCAAACCCATTTGCACAAGGTCCTAATCCTGATTGTGGTCCTAAATTTCAAGGCAAACTGAAGTTAAAATTGCAAAATGTATGTTAATTTGTATGAAAGCAGTTCATTAATTTACAATCACAATTTAGAACACACAGTTTGTATTTCTATTAAGGTATTTGGACATGAAAAAAAAAGTCGCCACATAAGAGTATAATTTCCAAACAAAATGAAAATTATTTCTTTACTTATAATCAATAGTATCAGAAATATTTCAATGTAACAAGTATCAAACTATCATGGTATGATTTTGCACATGCATTTTTATGCTTCTATGCATAATGAAAAAGAGTATATGTAAACTTATCTTGAAACCAAAATTATTAAGACATCTACAGTTATAATTACATGCATTGATAAGGAGATGGATCAAAATTAAATGATTCAAGCTCTTAAAATACCAAACTCAAGAAATATAACATGTTAACTGATTTTGTGTGTGTGTGTGTGTGTACACGCGTGTGTGCGTCTGTGTGAGTGTATAATAAACAGAAAATATATCTCTATTCAAATGCAAGCTTCATACAAAAAATGAGCTCTTCTTTCTTCTTTATTACATCCTCTTATATGAAGAGTGAGCTTGCAAAGCCCACTAACTCACTCCCATATTCAAATTTTTCTTTCCGTGTAATTCCTTTTTCATATGTAAATCCTCTCATGAAGATTTACTATCATTACATTTTTTGGTTATATTATCTTTACAAATTTCATAACTCTCATTTCCACCTAAAGAAAACACTTTCAAACTTTAATGAACCCCTAACATTTTAATACATATAGTAACATCTATTATAGACTCAACTATCCAATCACATGAATACTAACTAAACCCACTATGACTTGAATAGAAACTTACAACAACTTACACACCTTTAGTAATCCTTGGTTATGCCTTTACCATTTGAAAAATTGTATCTTAGAGGGAAAAGCTCTCATTTGAATTATTAAAATCCTGCACTCTTAATATTTCTCTCTCATGACTTCTCTTACCTATTTGACCTCATTGTAGAAACAATTACTTTTGAATGGACTCAAGAAGATGCTCTTGCATCATACTCCCAAGGTTAAGAAAAGGTGTTCCTACACTTTCCTTGTTTCATTTGATCTTCATATTCATGTCTCGTTCTTTGTATTTTCTTTTTGCTTCCAATGTATTCAACTTGTTTGCATCCACCTGGGTCCCATGACTTTTCCTCAGCTTCATTCTTCATTTTATCTTTAATCTTTTTCTTCAACTTCTTCATCTTCTCTTTACCCTCATAAATGAGGTCTTTATTCTCTTTCCTCTTCATTTGAGATCTGAAATAAGCTTCTCTTTCAATGCCTTTGATCATACCTACACATTCATAAACAAAAAAAACCTTATATTAAAAAATAAGATTCTTTTGAGCCTCTTCATATTCCCTTCCTTCTCAATCTTCTCTTCCATATTTTCATCTTTTTCTTCACCATAGTTCACTTCATCACCTCTCAAAGAACATTCAAGTGCATGTATTTCTTCCTTTAGTTTCTCTTTTTTGATGTATACAAACTAAAAATTAGTTTTTCCACATTCTCCTTCAAATTCTTCTTCAATAATAAAGGATTTCTTGATCTCATCTCTAATTTATTCTCTCTCTGGCTTGTTTTTCCTCTTTTCCATCATTGTCAAATTTCTCTCTTCCTCTTTTATATTCTTATCCTGTTGTAATATATTCTCTTTCTTCATGAGTGACTTCAATGGCCACTTTACCACCTTTCTCAACACTATTTTCTTCACTTTATTCATGACTTTTCTTTGCATTTCCTTCACTTTTATCTTTAAATCATTAAGCTTTTCTAGGCTTCTTCTTATTTATCTCACCTCTCATTCTTCCCACAACTTACTTTTCCTCTCTTCTTCTCTCATTCTCTTCTCACTATTATTCATCCATCTAAGAAACTCTCTTTCCAACTTAGCCTCCATATCCTCTTTAACTTGTCAAATTTTCACACACCTCACCTTGGCCTCACCAGGTATTTTAGTGTTTCACTTTCTCTTTTATTTACTTCACTCTTATTCATTGTTAAATGAGCATCTTGTAACTATGCTTCACACAAACACACACACACACACACACACACACACACACACACACACACACACACACACACACACACACACACACACACACACACACACACACACACACACACACACACACACACACACACACACACACACACACACACACGAAGGAATTAGTTCATCTCCATCACTTCAAACCATCAAGCAACTCAATATATATACAAAACTTGCATTCAGAATAACTTCTTTCAATACCAAAAATCAACTCAATACCTTAATTATCTAGGATCTGATACCAAATGATGTAGAGAAAAATAAAAATCATGTAATGTATTCTATCAAAAAGGAAATTTAAACAATTATCTTCACATGTGCTCTACACTATAGGATCTAAAACAAGCCCAAAAAGGCTGAAATCTACTATATTTTCTCAAACCTTAGACTAAACTGACACAATACCACCTTGAGTGGATGGATTTATCCCCCTTGTACCCCCGCTCTTCATATTCTCAAACATCATTCATTCGTTTTCCATTAATCCCCATCAACTCAACAAAACTTCATTAAAAAAATTCTATATACTCACCTTGCAATTTCTTGCATAACTTCTTCTTGCTCACTAGCTACCTTGCGCAAGGGTGCAACTTAGACCTTTAGCATCTTTGATAATTCATATGACCACCCTCCCATATTAATTCACTTCAAACCATTGTTATATGCATAAAACAAATGAACTCCTGAGTAATCAAAACATAACTCTTATCTCCTTTGTCAAACTACCTTTTTTGTGCTTTCAAAAACCAAACGGTCTGGAGTAACATTCTGAAATTTATATCTTACTCTATGATTTTAAAATCATAAAACCCTTAAAAACCCATTTTAATAATAAAAAATCCAATTATCCTATTATACCATAAAACTTTCATAAACTAATTGTTCAAAACATGGGGAGATATACTCACTTTATCATGACAAATATTTTGTCAAACATTTGTGTGCATCCCTCGGTTACAGCTAGGAAAACGTTTCATAACTCATACTTTATGGATCATCATAAAAAATATTTCAAACCCATCTAAAAAATGTCCTACTCATCTTTTGATTCAAATTTCAATTCAATTGGAGTTAAATTGAAAAATTTATGCTAACTGGTTCTGAAGCAGATCATTAATTTACAGTCATATTTTAGAACACACATTTTTGTATTTCTCTCAAGGTATTTGTACATGAACAAAATTCACCAGAATAGTATACTTTTCCAACCACATGAACATTATTATTTACTTATCATGAAGATATCAAATATATTTTAATGCACAAGTATCAACTATCATGGTATGATATTTTCATGCACAGTTTATGCTTTATGCATACTGAAATAGAGTATATGTAACTTAACTTTGAAACCAAATTCTTAAGACATCTATAGATTTAACTTCATGCACTAAGAATGAGAATTCATGTTGTCTTTAATGCAAACTCAAAAATTTCATTGAGATACAAAGATGCATATACAAATAGAAAACATATATCTATTCAAATGCAAGACTCCATATAAATACTTCCTCTTTCTTCTCCATTACTTCCTCCTTCCATCTTCCCCACGAGGAATGAATCCCAAAACTGAACCACACTCCTACTATATTCTAATTTTTATTGCATGTAAATCTTTTTCAGATGTAAATCCTCTCATAATGATTTACCATCATTACATTTGTTGGTTACATTATCTTTACACATACTTCATAACTCCCATTTCCACCTAAAGACACTTAACACCTAACAAGACACTTTCAAACTTTAATAAAACCCTATCATTCCTTAATACATATAGTAACATCTATTATAGACTCAACTATCCACTCACATGAAGACTAACTAAACCCACTATGACTTGACTAGACACTTCCAACAACACTCTTAACACACATTTAGTAATCCTTAGTTATGCCTTTACAATTTGAATTGTATCCTAGAGGGAAAAGCTAATCATTTGAATTATTAATCTCCCTCACTCTTACTATTTCTCTCTCATGATTCTCTTACCTATTGACCTCATTGTAGAAACAATTACATTTTAATGGACTCCAGATGATGCTCCTTCCTCAGATGCTTCTCTCATTTCTATGACTTTGCAAGTTCTCAATATTAGTGACCCCCTAGTATTACCGCTACCCCACACCTCTCAAGTTTGATTTCAATTCTAAGAAACGTGTTTATTCTTCCTAAGCTCCTAATAACCAATTGATCAATTGAAATCATCTACAATTTTCTACCCACCTCCTTATTGGTTTGAAAAATATCAAGTCTTACCCTTTTTGTAATTATCACATACTTAATGGACATCATGGCAATGATGGTTATGATTTAAAAATAAGAATTAATCACCTTCAACATCAGGGTTTTATCTCATTTTATTCAAAAAATACGCTAGATATCCAATTTCTAAATCCCAATGGCTCCCAAATTCAGGTCCTCCGTGTCTAATGAGCATCAATCCATAATCATAATGTTCCTCCTTTGATAAGTCAAGAGCATCCTCTCCAACCATTCCAATAAAAATAATATCCTCTAAAAATCATTCCATCCCCCTCCTCCTCTCAAGCTTCTACAACGTTACCAACTCCAACTAAACAAGATCCTCTAAAAAATAAGTCCATCCCCTCCTCCTCTCAAGTTTTTGCAGCATTATCAATCCAAATAAGCCACCACCATTCAATATCCATTTAAACCTATTTCAATTATGCATCCAATTCTTTTTGTCAGATAAGCTAATCCTTACATTGATGGTCGAAACACATTTAAAACTTTGCTATATACCATGACATGGTCCTTCTATATATCACCACATAGATCTCCATCACACACTTGGGGGGAATCACGATTTCTTCCCCCTTTTAACATCATTCATCAGTTTTCTATAGTATCTACTATCACACTGCATGCTTCACACTAATCTCTATCAGTACTCTTACACATCTTTATACACACCTTGTATCATCATTACCCTATGAGGCATTTTAGTTCCATGGTTCATACTCGACTACTGAGGGTATAAATATGAAATGAACCTCACCATATCACTATTCAAGCTATATGCTTCATGATCTATCTTTATAGCACACATTCTCAAACCATTTCTCAATGATGCACTCTTGTTCTATGGTTTATTCTTGATTGTTGAGAGGTCTTTTATAAATGAACTTCATCTCATGCTATCCACTAGGAGGCACACTGCTCCTATCATCTTCACACTTTGTATACCATTCCATCACACCCACCCATACACATCATTTGTATATCTTTGGTTGTATTTACTCTTTCTATCTTATTTTATCTACATGTGACACGTTGTTTTCCATGCTAGATGGATTATTATTATGTCATTATCATTCTATACATACACATTCATTTTCATTGGTAGTCTTTTTTGGTGAAAGCAAATCTCTTACATGTTATTACACACTACAATGATGCTTTTCATTGTAACCTTTTACCAGTCCCATCAAGGCTCATGGGGGCATCTACTTTTAACTACTAACACATAATAAATAGGTTCTATTATTACATATCATTACAATTACTTTACTTTTCGTTGCTATATACATGCTCTTGACATACTATTTATCTTTCTAACATGCTAACGTGTGCTTCATGTGTAGTATTTTCCTTGGAAGACTATATAAAACCTTGACTATCTACCACATTTTGTTTGTTATTTGTTTTTTGTACGTTATTGTTTGCAGGTTATGACCTATGTCTTGTTTTATCACTGTTTGTATGCATTTGGTTGTTTTTGGCCCTGATTTTCTTGTGAAATTGTGAGTGATGTCCCATGTATAAAACCCACTTTTCGCGGTCCAATTTTCTTGCACACTTCTTGTTACAATAATATTCTCTTACATGGTTGCTACTTTTTTTCTTACTAACACATGTTATAAAGCCACTTTGTTTGCATGGCCTTGGTTTATACCATGCACACCCCCTACCCCTATAGGAATCCACTTCAGCACAACATCAGGTCCTCTCTTTTGGGTCACACACTCCTACCAACATTTCATATACCCCAAATGATGGGGGGGAATACATTGGGTGCACAAATCACCCCTACAAAAATCAGAGCTACAATTCAATTCAAAACAACACAGGAACAGTACATGAACACAGTCACAGAACGACCCAAAATATGACTTGAATCCTTGGCATAGCACAAAAACCAACACCCATGCTTAGAAGTAGTGTCTTGATGCTTGTGTCCTCCCCTAGGCACTAATTGTCCTAAGGAACAATACAGTCATCTTATCATATCAGTATAGTTCATAGAAACCTTCAGAGAAGTTTACAATTACAGGTACCATCTTTTTGTACATAATGCATTCTATCTTCTTTAATCAATATAAATTGGAACTAATTTAGAACAAAATGGGATAGTAGGAACAAATCAGGGATGTACAATCTATAGTGGTGCTTATTGGGAAGAGTCATGGAAGGTGATTAAAACTATACCTCTCTCCCCAACACTTGGTTTTTGGTGTGAGATCACCCAACAAACTCGCACTTGGTGTGAGATCGACCAAAAAACTTAGTTTTGGCATGAGATAACCCAAAAAAAACTTTTCACAATATTTCAGGACACTTTTCTATCCTTTTACACTCTTTTACATCATGTTCACACTTTCCTTTACACACTTTTACATACTTATGAAATTTTTTATCTGATTTATCATATACAAGACTTTGACTACATTCTTGTTGTTCTTTTGTAGGTCCATCCTTACAAGAAGCAACAATCACAAACTACAGCAAGATGGTACAACACATATGCTTCATCCCTAGGGTCACTTTCCTAGTCTCCATGCTTCACTTTGTGATCATTCCATGCTTCACTTGTGCACTCGGCATGCTATTCGCCACACTCTCTATAGGATCATAAGGTACACATCTCTTATCTACTTTATGTTATTGAGTATTCACTCAATAATATAAAGTGGGGGAAAATCTAGACACAAAATCACGCACTTGGGTATATTTCTAGGTCCTAAAAGCATGTTAGCATTTACATGATTCCAAGCAAGAAAACTAGTGGTTGACAACTATCTTTGGCCTCTTTTATTTATTTCTTGTTTTTTATTTGGTCTTACACTCCCTACAACCTAGTCGTAACTTTACTAATTTATATTTCATGGATTCAAACACCAACGCCCAAATGCTCATGTCCCCTTTGGGCGCCCCTGACCCTTTTCCACCTAACTCACTCTTTTTGGGTATCTTTTATCTTTTGGGCATATTTTTCACTTATGGGTTGGCCTTATAGTTTTCAATTACAAAATTCAAACAAGGGAATCATATAAATACATAGTTATGTGTTAAAAATCAAGGACCAATTACTAAGCATTACAATTATCACCTAAGCTTGCATCCAAAAGGCACCTAAAACCTTCAAAATAATTCATTTAAGGGACAAGGGTTACATCAAATCTACATACATAACATAGGAAGGGGAAGTTCATTCTATTCCATCCACACATTCTACTACATTTCTACATTCTAGCTACAACCTGCTATCAATTACAACTTGCACAAGGGCATCCTAGGGCACAATTTCTACACACACTCACAAGAACTACATAGAGTGTGAGATGTAGTGTAGCACTTGGTTGTAAGTTCACTCTCGGTGTGACTATCAGGTTCAATCTAACTCCCCATTATACATTTTCCTTTTTAGGTTTGATATGGTTTGTGAGATTGTGCAAGTGAACTCTTATTTTTCACATTACGGGTACCCTCAACGATCATTTTGCGACTATTAGGTGATTAATAGAAAACAATAGTGAGGACCTTGTGATACACTAGAAAGTAGATCCTGAGCTCCTGTGCAGTCACTAGTTCCTAAAAGTGGTCTCAAGCACACATGCACTATTCTTGTTTCCGTTCTATTTATGCATCAAAAACAATGTAAACTCAAGCATTTTAGTCTCTATTTTCCATTAATTTAGCATTTTTCAAACATCATATTTTTTAGAGAAATCACATGCGATCCTTTCAATTACCAGTGATTATCCCAAATCACCCATGATTGTTGTGAATCGCTTACGATTACTATTAATGTAGTCACTTTTATTATTCATTTCATTTTATCATATTATATCTATCCATTTGGACTGAATATGTCTGTTTTCGAGATGTCTCTCCTATAGATGACTATTATAGGTTAATCCCATCTAATCATAAGCATTTATGATCTTTTGATCGTCCAACAACCATTCGTGTTGGAGAATTTTGACATCCTCTACGAACCCACCAAGTGCGTCATCACATTTACACCAAAATTTGAGGACATTAAGGAGCATTTCAAAATCCTTAACAAGATATGAGAAACAACTGAGGAGTATTGGTATGATTACCTCAAAAAATTCAAGCTCATCATAGCCCTAGCCCAGGCCACCTACGAAGTTGATTATGATCTCCCTATCCATCTTGAATTCTTGGTGTATTATACGTTATCATTTATATAATATTTATCAAATCAACTTAATTGTATCAATGAGTTGACACCTTTTAAAGAAGTCCCTTTGGATTCCTGGGATCGGCCTTTACCAAGTAACATGTTATGCTATCTATCTAATATCTTCTTTCTATTTGTCTTTTCTTGCAGATCTCTTCATTTGGTGAAATAAGGAACACTTTTACATTGTCTATATTCCATCATCCTGATATTGCAACTGTCAGTGTAGGTATCAGTAAACCTTGTTTATTTTGAGTTTTAGGTACTTTCTGCATTTGATAACACTAGCCAAAAAACTACCTAATACTTTCCTAGCACACTCATTGGGATATTTCCCTTTCTTTTCCTTAAATTTTTAGTCATTTTGGTTATCTACTCTGTAATCGCTAACAATTTTAGTAAATCGCTAGCAATTCATGTAATCCTCGATAATTCCTGTGAATTTATTTTTATTACTCAATCATTTACCTTTTATATTACCTTTTTCTCCTTTGTTTTCTATTTTCATCTAACCTTGTAGGTTCTCTAATCTTGATTTTCTGTTTCTGGATTCAAAAATGAAAAAATGAAAAGTGATCATGGGTACGTTTCTTTTCTATCACAATTCTATTTTTTCATTGCATTTTTTTATTTGTCCTCATCAAATTGACATTTCTTTTGCAATTTAAAATGAACACTCAATATCTACCCGATCACATAGCTTAATTAAGGGTTTAAGGAATTACATTCACTTAAGTCCCCTCACACATAACCAAACTACATAAAACACAACCTGTATCTAAACACTCCTTTCTAGGTGTACCTACTTGGATTTCATCACCAAGAGGATAAGCCGACTCGGTGTTCTAGCCGAGTGTAAATAAGTTGGTGAGCAGTATATTGGCTAAGCACCCAACACCCTTATCGTTGTGGGACCGTGAAGTGAGGAGATAGGCCCCAATACCATGCCTCATACCAATACCAACACAGATTCAGGCCTCACGTACCTTCAGGCATATCAAAGACTCCATCCTTTAACATCACTTGAAACCAACCTTAGATTGCCATTTCCTAGTACCTTTTAACCATGTTTCACATTTCATCTTTTCTTAATCTAATTAAGCTAATTAAAAAAAATATTGTCTGACTTTTCTGTGTGATTATAATCAACCATCTACCTTTTTATTTTTATTTTTTGATTGTTTTTTTATTTCATGGTCCTAACCAGACAACAATCCCTTCTACAAGACTCCAAAAAAATGACTCAATGTTTCCAACAATCCTTAGAAAATGTATAGTCTCGACTTTATGACATTACATGCCTAATTGAGCAATACCGAGCATCTTCATCACCTCTAACAGTCAATTAAGAACTCCCACACTCTCCTAGCAGTCAATTGGCCACATCAAAAATCCTTGATCTACCTAGTTCCCATTTCTTCAATAGTGGTGACCCAGTATTCATAGAGATTCTAGATTCAAACCCTGTGGCCTTGAATGCATATATTTTTGCTCAAGGATATTTCCTCTAGCAGTCCACACTTGAACAACAAACTCCCATCTCTAATTTCACTTTTGACCTTTCCCGTCTTATCAACCCTAATCACGAGCTGGTTATCTAATAGATTCATCCTTATTCCACTGCTAGTGGACTAGAAACATCAAATTTTGTATCATCAACACCTGTCATCACCTTTCACCTTAATGTTGTATCATCACAAGATAAAACCAATAAAAAACCATCTTCCTCACCAAACCCCTCATTAGGCTCACCATCTTCGCAAAAAATATGAACACACCTCCTTCCCCGTGTAGCTCCATAACATCCAGTGTCTCTTCTACACCTCCTGTAATCTCAGGTACCATCCCATCTTGATCCCTCTTATCACGTCAACACAACCCACCTTTTTAGCTCAGATTTTAGTCATGTCCATCCCTGTGCTAATACTCCTTATCAACACTAGTCCCATTGATAGCACATATCCTTCTTCACAACAGGTATCAACCGCCCCTATTTCACAAATCCCCTCTTAATATATACCTCAACCTTCTCAATCCCTCATCCATACTTATCCCCTTTCATCATATGCCCTAACAGTATCAACCCTTTTTCCATACTTATAATTTTTCCTAATATATACCCAAATAATCACAACCTCTTATAAACTCTTTAATGCCTATCAAGTATCAATATATCCAACCATTTCAACCTCTAGTTTCACATCCCACATATAACATCACTATGAGTACTCCACTCCAGCATAATATCAATATACCATGTCAGCAATCAAAGCCCCATACATATAATCAACTAGGATCTTCCTCATTCAATCCCCAACAACCAACATAAAATGATCATTTACAAGCTCTCATGAATAAGAGCTCTAGTCTAGAAGTTTCCACCATGGGTCCCAAAAACATGTTATCCTATGAATAGATTTACAATGAATTGTTGGTGTGTGTGACATGTCTAGTCATCATCCACATCACATGGTGAGTCATCTCACCTTGCGAGATTCATAGGTCTTACAGAATCAAATGACAAGTGTCAGATTCTGTCATAGAATCTGTCATTGTCACTTACGTCAGTGCATCATAGGAGTTACATTCCTTATTTGGAATTATAACTCCTCCTTTAGTGGCATCATATGCGTCAGTCACATCATATGTGTCAATGTCATCATAGGAGTTACTTTCCTTGTTTAGGCATGGGGGTTACACATCACCCCTATTTGTACTTCCTTTTTTGATCTATGAGTATGAGCAGACCTATTTTCTTATTTGCATATTCTTTCCATTGTTTGAATATTTCTTATTGTGTTGGAGCTATGACATCACCATCGGAGTGCAACTTCGTCATGGTGCATTGTTTCGATATCGGTTCTCGCATATCCATATTTCATGGTATCAGAGCTCGAGGTTTCAGTAAAATGTACACTCTTTGTTTATCAGTTTCTTATTACTTCTAGTTCTTCTTATTTCCCTGTGCAAGTTTTTTTTATTATTACTTTTGAATCATGTTTCTCACCTTGTGTTGAGGTGTTTTGCACTATTTAGGTTCATGAAAAAATGTAAGTCAAAAGGTGGAGTGTCTTTTTAGTTTTTGGAAGGTTGAAGTTTGTTCTCTAGGAACAACTTGGCCCCAGCTCACCAAGCTAGAACTGAGCTTTCCAAATAGCTTGTTACTATACACTCACTAACTCATCCTTGCATCGACCCTTACATTCATGAGCTTGTATTTGGTCTCTATTTTATATCTGGTGTTTTCCTTTCATTGAGTTCTCTGAAGTTTGCATTGGCTTCATAGACAACTCGTTGGTAGTTCATGCACACTGCATCCACATCAACTACAATCAACTCGTGCCATGTTTCCTAGGTCGAACCTGCACCATTTTTATTTCCTTGGAAGCTCGGGTTCTTCCTCTGGTGAATGTATTTGGACTTACCATAGTTCTACCCTGATACCTGGTTTGGAGGATCCTTTTTTTTCATTGTTTGTGGTAATCTTTCTCGTTGGGATAAATCCTTGTTACATAAACATGTTCGATCTCTACTTTTCTCATTACATGCTTGTTTGCATTGGTCTATAGTTTGAGTCTCACCTTGCAAGCTCATTATTTGGTTGACTGCATGCACCGTTGAAAGATCCCATCTCACTGAGCATTTACCTGGAGCTTGCACTCAGCCTTTCCTTATTTTGTTGTTTAACTCAGTGTGAGACTTCATATTTTTCCCTGTGTTGAGTACCATTTATGCTTCTATTTCCCATTTGTCCTTGATTTCTAGTCAACATGACCATTTCATATGTGGCTAGCACACGCCATTACTCTGTTGTATGAAAGGATAATCCCTTGGCACATGGACTGGTCAACACGTCTAGCTTTGTATGAATGTTCACTTGGGATGTGGTAATGGCTAGCTCATTCTGCAGCTCTAACTATTACAAAATCTTGAAATGGTAGCTATGGTCTTCACATGGATTTAGTTGGGGATATACATTTCCACACAGTGGTTTACCAACAACTCAACCGTAATACCTTTACCTAACCTGCAACACAACTCGGCGGCAGATCACACAAAGTCCCGGCTCACTCTGGATCTCCTCACTCCGTGCATCGAGCCACCCTTGAGCAACTTGGTGTATTGGCACCCCTCAGGTCACAACCATTTTTTTAAGGAAAAAAAAAACATTTCATTAGCATTGAAAATTATTTTGGGGTCTTTTGGTTGTTTTAGTGTCCTTCCTTCGAGTGTTCAAGACGGAGGGTGAGGTCCGAGGTTGGCAGCAAGCTAATCCACCCCTCGCAATAAAAACAAACCCTATCTAAAATTTTATGTCATTTCCAATGAGAACTCATATGACACCCTTTTCATGTGCTTAGGGATCCTTTTTTAATCTATTTGCAAGGCTTATTGGCTTTTTCCATAAGTTGTGGGAATCAATTTTTTTTATACAACGTTTGACTCGTTGCTCTATTTTGAGCACTTCTTTAGTCAAAGTTACATGTTTTTTCACAAACTACATGATGGGATTATCAGTTTTTGTAAATACACTACTTTATAAAGTGCCACATTCTTGGGGGTGTCATTATATTGCTTGGGTCGGCTCATTTTGAATCATCTTGAGCATTGTACTATCCCTTTTATTTCTTGTGGACTTGTGAGCACATCCACCATAGTCTTAGGGTAAAGGGGTTTTTTTCGTGCGACGTGAGATTCCATTTCTCACAAGGCCTTCTCTTCCCCTTTTTTTTCCCCTTGTTCTTGTGCTTACTTATGGTGTCAAACTGTTATTCCCAATGAACCTTGATTGTTGTCTCCACTCTTGCGCATTATTACGCTAATTGCAAGGTGAGTGACAAACTGGTTCTCAACACATGGTTTCATATGATTGTAATCAACATACTAAACTAAAGTTCCAAACTCGGGGTGGTGTAAAATTATTCTGGGGTGGTTGTTTCCTTTCTCTCTCCTTCCTTCTACCTTCTTTGGTTCTATATCTTCATTATGGATATCTCTAAAGTACCAGTGCTCACACCATTTAATTTCTTCAAATGGAGATCTAAAATCATATTAGTTTTGTGAAGTAAAGGGTTATATTGTGTTACCATGATGTTAGAGATAGAACCTAATGATGAACCTAAAAGATCTAAATGGTTCAACCGCTATGATGAAGCCTTAGGTCTTCTTTGTATGTCTGTCTCTCCCGACTTTCTCTTCCACATCAAAACTTCCTCGACACCTGATGAAGTGTGGAAAATGCTCAATGATATGTTTGGCAAGAAAGATGACATGAGGGCGCGTGAGTTTGAGAACGAAACTACTAGGGTTAAATCCTAGTGACTTTGAAAACCTGTAGTCCTTCTTCTCAAAGTTTTTCCACACTAGACTGCTGTCTAAAGGATTGTAAAGTGGAGAAGAAAGACTCTTAATTGATCTTGTCGATTCTTTCTAAGTTAGGTCCTAAATACTCTATCTTTGTTTCAACTTTCCACGCCATGAAAGATGCCTTGGGTAGTGCCTGAAAAATTCCCTCATTTGATAGTTTTTTATCCCAACTCATCTTAGAATAAAACAAACTCATTCAAATGGGGACTCTAAAATCCAAGTCGCATGCCCTTGTGGTGAATAAGGGAAAGAAAAATGAAAAGAAGAAATAAACAAAGGACCAACCTAAGAAAGAAACCAAGACCAACCAAACCCCAGCTAATCCCAACACTAACACTTTGACTTCTGAGCCTAAAGCAAAGAAGGAAAAGTGTAAATGATCCTATTGTAAGTATATTGGCCATGAAGAGCATCAATGCATTTGAAAAAAAATTGATCAATTAACTCAGTTACTTGAGAAGAAAATAAAATAAGTGTTCTTGAATCTGTCAAACAAAATGTTCAGAAGGGTGAGTCTTCTAAGACAAAGGATTCTAAAAATGAAAAGAAGAAAGGTAAGGCCCTTGTACCTAGATCAGCTCCATAATCAACTTGGATTATTGATTTCGGTACCTCACACCACATGGCTTCTTCAGAGGTTGAATTCTCTAGCATTAAACCGTGTGGCATGTCCTTAATCATGTTGGGTGATGACACTTATGTGTTGGTTTCCGGTAGCAGATTAGTAGAGATAGAAGGTGGAACATTTAACCAAGTGTTGAGTCTTCCCAATCTATCTACCAATATTCTATCGGTTTACCAAATCACCCACCTTGGTGAAGGAATGCGAGGGGAATTTGGTCCTAACTTGGTGATCATTTGTGAGCTTAACTCTAACTACATTATTGCTAAGGGAAAGGTGGATCACCATTCACAGTTGTATACCTTTTCCCACTTTTCCTCTTATTCGACGCCCAATGCCTTTCTCACTCATGAAAATTACATTAGCAAGTTATGTCATGAGCATTTTGGGCATCTAAATTATCGTTACCTTGAACAATTGAGTCAAAATGAAATGGTCAATGGGTTACCTTGAGTTAAGTTTTCTAAAGGTCTTTGTGAGGGTTGTACCCTTGGAAAACACCCTGAATTTTTTTTTTATAAGATAAATTCTTGGAGAGTTACTTGTCCCTTAGATTTTGTTCATAGTGATGTTTCTGGCCCCTTTCCATCTCCTTCTTTCACTAGAGCTCTATATATATACTAACCTTCATTGAAAAATTTCACGTTATACTTGGGTATATTTTCTTAAGCTTAAGTCTGAAGTCTTTAAGCATTTTCAGAACTTTAAGGCTCTTTCTAAGAAAAAAGTGGAATGGTCTATCAAGGTTCTTTGAACCGATAATGGAGGTGAGTATGTGAGCAATAGGTTTGAGGACTTATACACTTCTGAGGGGATTTATTTGTAGCGTACAGTTGCTTACAACCCTTCCCAAAATGGAGTTGTAGAAAGAAAGAACTGAACTCTAAAGGAGATGGCTACTTGTGTGGTTCACTCGAAGTCCCTTCCTCCGCAGTATTTGGCTGAAGCAGTGAATTGTGCTTTTTACATTCAGAATCATGTTCCACACAAGGTAGTAAGAGGGATGATACCCTTTAAAGCCTAGTTTGGATACAATCATAATGTTGAGAACTTTCGAGTCTTCATATCCAAGGCTATGGCTTGGATTCCCAAGAAGAAATGCAAGGCATTGGATTCAAAATCTAAACCTTGTATCTTTATCAGGTATCCTGATGGCATGAAAGGATATTGATTGCTAAACCATACAACTCATGAGCTTTATATTGAGAGAAGTATGAAGTTTGATGATTCATCCTTGACTTTTACCTCCACTGAGGTTCTTTTGCCCACTGATTCAGATTCTGACTCATCAAATGATGATATTGTTGAGAGAGTTCCTACTCTCCCTATTCCTCCCAATCCTAAAACTTCCGAGTCTTCTAATTTTGATAGTAGTGATGATGAGGATTATGTCCCTTCTCACTTGGGTGAAGAATATTCTGAATTTGAGCTTGATCCTTTGGAACCTGTTTAGGCCAGGAAAAATTTACAGAGTGCTAAAGATTTAGTTGGAGATCCTTCAGATGAGAGACACACTCACTCGAGTTTCATTGGACCCCACTCCCTCTTTACCTATGCTTATGGAATTCCTGAGTGGGATTCTACTTTGGATGAGGAGTGTTCCTCACTCATAAAGAATGACACTTGGGATCTTACCCCTCTTCCGAAAGGAAGAAAAATCATTTGGTGTAGGTGGGTATATCAGATAAATTATGGAGCCAATGGAGAATTCGAGAAGTATAAAGCGTGACTTGTAGCTAAGGGTTTGTCCCAGGTAGCTGGGGTTGATTACTCAAAAACCTTTTCTCTGGTTACGAAGATGACTTCCATTCGACTGACCCTTACCATCACTACCACTAACAGATGGGAAGTCCACCAGATGGATGTTAAGAGTGCCTTCCTTCATGGGACCTAGAGGAATAGATATACATGGAACAACCTCTATGATATGTCCATGATCCGTCCCTCGTTTGAAATTTAAATAAGTTTCTCTATGGCCTTAAACAAGCCCCTCAGGCTTGGTATGCCAAGATGGACTCCTTTTTACTTGCATCAAGGTTCACTTGGTGTCACTCTTATCCAAATGTGTATATTTTGTGGCAGGATGACTCCATGCTTATTCTTGTTCTCTATGTTGATGACTTGTTGATCACTGGTATCTCTTCCTCTATCATTGATTATGTGAATATCTCCTTGGCCAACAAGCTCTCCATGTCTAACTTAAGATTTCTTCATTACTTTCTTGGGATCTAGATTTCACAATATGACTTGAGAATTATGATCTCGCAGCCTAAGTACTCTCTTGATTTATTTACTTGGTTTCACATGTCCAATTGCAAGTCCTCACCTATTCCCTTTCTTTCCGGGGTCAAGTTGGTTTCATATTTATCTTCCCCCTTGGTTGACGATACCCTTTATCAGAAGTTGGTGGGGAGCTTGATCCACCTTACTCACACTCTGCTAAATCTATCATATGTTGTCGAGATCATGTCCAAATTTATGCAAGAGCCTCATAAGCTGCATTTAAAAGCAGCAAAGTGGATCCTTCACTATGTTTATGGCACTCAAACATATGGTATTCATTACTTAGGAGGGACTGAGATTGACTTGATTGGATTTACAGACTCAGATTGGGCCGGTGATCTAGATCATTAGAAGTCTACCTCAGGCTACAATTTCACTCTTGGCTCAGGTCTTATCAGTTGGTCCAGGAAGAAGTAGAACGCCATTGCCATATCATCGATAGAAGTAGATTATCGAGGAGTGGTTAACGCTACCAAAGAAGTTGTTTGGTTACAGGGTATCTTGACAAAGTTTGGCATCCACTTTCGATAGCCTACCATTATCTACTATGAAAACATGAACACTATCTCAATTTGTAGAAATCTAGTTCAGCATCAACGGACGAAGCATATTGAGATTCACATGCACTTCATATGGGAGCTAATACATGAAAACATCATAGAAATATAATATGTTCAGACAGATGATCAAGTTGTAGACATATTCACCAAGCCCTTCACTGAGGTGAAATTTCTTCACTTACGGTCTCTTCTTGGGGTGAGGTCTGCTGTATCCTCCCATCTTCTTCAAGCTATATAGCTTTTTCTCCTCCTCTTCTTCCTTCTAGAAATATGTTGTTTGTATATGGGAACTTTATTAGGCCTTTAGTTGTCGGGCCCCATTAGAACATCTTTTTTAGTTGTCTAGGGGATTCTTCTTTTTTGTTCTATCTTACCATGACCTCTACCTTAGCTTCGATGAAGAGGGGGTGTTGGTTTGTGTGACCTACCTAGTCATTGTCCACATCACATGGTGATTCATCTCACCTTGCGAGAGTCATAGGTCTTAGGGAGTCAAATGACAAGTGTTAGATTTTGTCATATAATTTTTCATTGTCATTTGTGTCAATGCATCATAGGATTTACATTCCTTATTTAGAATTGTAACTCGTCCTTTAGTGGCATCATATGTGTCAGTCATGTCATATGCGTCAGTGGCCTCATAGGGGTTACACAATACCCCTATTTGTACTTCCTTTTTTGATCTATGAGCATGAGCAGACCTGTTTTCTTATTTTCATATTATTTCCTTTGAACGAATCTTACTTATTGCGTTGGAGATATGATGTTGCCTTCAGAGTGCAAATTTTTCATGGTACATTGTTTCGATATCAGTTCTCGCTTATCCCTCTTTCATGAACCTATCCATCCCTTCGTATCATACAAGGCTACATTGGGAACTCCCTAAGTTCCTTAATCTTTATAGTAAAGATGGCCCTCAACAACATATTCAAGCCTTCTGTCATGCCTATTATCTTATCACACATGACCAGGACCTCATGTTTAGGAAATTCCCTATGTCCTTAGTTGTACCCACATTAGATTGGTATAATAGTATCCCACAATATTCACTCTTCTCCTTTTCCCAACTTGCATAACTTTTCTTAGAACACATTTCAATTAACATCGCTTGTAAATTCACCATTACATATCTTCATGCCATTAAACAATTTGAAGATGAATCTATTGTAAATTTTTTCACCCGGTGGAGGGGTATTATTAATCAATTATCCTTCTCCATCCCATAAAAAATTTAATTGATCTATTTTATCACTCTTGTTCCAAACACATATCATCAACACTCTATATTCAATATTTCCAAACATTTGATGAAGCCTTTACTATGGCTCACAAACTAGAACTTCAAGTCCTTCAGAACGGTAAGGTCAAACTCATATTGAAGGATCCTAAACTGGAGTCCTCGTTCAGACTATCTTCTAGTCATGATAAATCTAAAACCTCAGTAAATATGGTTGTCCTAAAAGTTTCTTCCATTAAACATTTGGCTCCCAAATGCACCCATCCTCAATGTAATTATACAACCCTTGATGAATCCTACATCATAGTTTTTGATAAACTCTTAGCTACATGTATGATCACCCTTCCTCCTATTCATACCATTGGCCCATAAATTTCAAAAATATCTTGGTATTGAGATGATTATTACTGTAAATTCCATCAGCTCAATTGTCAAGACATCAAAAGGTGTCATTTGTTTAGATACTTCCTTCAGGACCTTATAAAAAAAGGTAAGTTATAACTAGATATCCCAAATGCACCTCTGAATCATAACTTAGATGTATTCAAACAACACTTTCCAAACCATGCCCCATCCACTAGTCAACCCCAATCTAATGTCTTACACTCTCATCACACTATTAATACTATTAAAGATCAATCATCCAAACCTTTAGTATATAATACTCTTATCACATAAGCACCATCTGAACCATCCATATCGTCAACACCTATTATTTATATTATAGAAGCATTATCTAAATTATCCACACCATCAATACCTAGTGTTTCTACCCCAGAAACCATTGAATCACACAACTCCCCTAGCCTTTCCTCTGGCAAGATTACAAATCCCTCTACATCCACTACATCTACTTCAAACTTACATGTGGCCTATTCAAGACCCTTAGAAAAATAACCCATAATAAAAATCATGAAGATCTCTTATGAATATCATGTCTCCCAAGATTACATCCAAAATCTTAAAAAATACAATATGCGATCTCTTATCCCTCCATCCACAATCATAACACAAAATCATATGACATCATTAGTGTAGGATGTAAATTTTTTTCCCTCCATTCTGGGGCCACACCCCTCGTCTAAATTTTAATTCACCATTACCAAATATAAGATCGTTCCCCAATCAACACCTAAACATGTCACGTAGAAAATGATCCCTTCAACACCAACTTCCATACCATCGATCAAAGCACCAATTCCTTCAACCTCATCCTCGATAGGACACTACCTCCTCTCAAGCCATGTAGCTCTCGGGGGTAGAAACCCTCCTGGTAAAAATTTGAAGCATTTTACGATTATCACCGGGTACCAAGACATTCCACCAATGACAGCAAATCCCTCCACACTATCATTCGAAGCCTTGATAATAAAGGGATTCTCCCCACAAATCTAGAGTAATTAAATCAAATTATAAAAACCCAACAAAATTTCAAAACCACAACACCTAAATTGTCACTTGATATTATGTTTACATCTAACAAAGGTGAGGCCTATTCTAGAAGATCCCCGCTACATCAAATTGATGTAGTGTGTATAGCTATAATATTTTGTGCATAAGGCCCTAAGAATTCAAATTAGAGAAATTCCAAGGTCTCCATCCCTCTCACTCCTAAATCATCATTCCAACAGTTTATGCCAAGGATAATGTATCCATCCTTACTGCTCTGCACACCTAATCGACCACTTCCATAAAAAAAACCATCATTAAACAACTTCATCAAGCTCCACTAAATATGTCCCTTTACGAACTTGTCTAAACTTTTCCTCAACATAGATAAGCCATGATCCAAGCACTTCAATCCATGTCAATGCCTTCAGATGATCCCCTTCCTTTTGCAAATCTAGTTGGTACCCTCAAAATGACCACTTCTATCTCTTTCTATAATTATGGAATCCTATCTTTGCAACCCAAAGACCATCACCTTCCATTATTCATCACTGCCCCAAGGAAAATTTTAAGGGTCCCTAAAAAAAAAAAACCTTAGAAAATATTTGAAAAATATTGGTAAAACCACTTTCACATGTCTGGCGAATTACAAGAAAATTTGTTTCGTGCGGCAGGAAGTTTTTTAACATGATTGTGGGAATGGTTGGGACTTATCTGTTGGCCTTACAGTGTGGTAGAAATAATATATAACATTGGAGGATAACATGTAGAATGCTACCGACTGGTAGCATGTAAAATGCTACCAACCGGTAGCATTCTGATGCTACCGGTCGATAGCTTTCTACATGTTGTCATCCAATAGCATCATGTATGCTCTCAGCTGGTAGCATTCTATATGCTACTGGTTGGTAGCATGAAGAATGCTACTAGCTGATAGCATGAAGGATGATACCATTCGAGTAGCATGTAAAATGCTACTAGATGGTAGCATGTAGAATACTACTGGATGGTAGCATTGTTTATGCTACCAACCAACAACATATTTAATGTTACCAGTTAGTAGCATTATGCATGCTACCGGCGGTAGTGGCATTAAATATGTTGTCAGTCACCTCATTAAACTTGTTATAAATACCCAAAGGTAGTCATTTTCACTCCACACAAGAGAAGCCAGAGCTGAGATCATATGAGGAAAAATCCTAAAGAAGAAAATTGAATGCCAAAGGACATACAAAAGGGAAGAATCCAGAATGTCAAAGGAAAGCTACAACCATACAACTAGGAAATTTAATAACAGATTGAAAAAATTCCTAGAAGAAAGAACACTTCAAGAGAGCCCAAGATCCAGGTGCATCAACAAAAAATATGAATTTTTTTTTGTTCAAGAGCCTGGTATTTCCTCAATTGTACACATTTCTAGAGGATCCTACTGTGTTTTCCCAATGGATCAAAGCATCAGTTTCACAGGGCTAGTGTATATGCCCCAATTTTAGATAGACCACAGAACACTTAACAATCTTCTACTCAACTACGACACTTCCACTTTCACATTTCATTATACACTCACATCTCATGCAGAGTCATTTGGAATGTCACCTGATGACATTGAACGTCTCAGAGGACTACCACACAAAGATGTGGATCATGTCACGATGAAGGTTGTTTTATTGGATGAAGAATGCAAGTATTTGGAGTCTAGTTTTCAATTATCTATTGATGCAATTGCAGCTGCTACTTCTTGTAAGTTTATTTTCTATTTTACAACATTACATTTTCATTATTTTCAATTTAACAAAATTTGATTATGTTTAAAATTCACTACTAAAAAAATGCTTCTCCTCGTATTGACAATTACAACTTCCCAAAACCCTTCAAAAAGAGGGATTCAACTCAAGGATTTCAATCACCCATTTCTACAGGCCATTGTGTAGTTCTTCTAGGCCAGAATTATTTTACAAGGTCAATATAAGATATTCCATGGTGGGCATTAGCATATATTGTTCACACCTTAAGTGGGCAGAAATTTGACTAGTGCAGCTTCTTATCCTCAAGGATAAGATTTGATTTGGAAAATATTCATTTGAATGATAATGTTACCATCAGCTCAACAATTTTATTCTAGGTTTATATTATGAATCTCTCTATAATTTATGTGGCACCTCTCCTCCGACAACAATGCATTCAAATCTAAAGGCTTTTCATTAACACTATCAGTTGAAGAGCAAGAGGTGAGTCCCAATTTTTGATTAGATGGTTTTTAATTATTATTTTTCTTATTGTAATATTTATATTTTAAAATTAAAATTTGAAATTAATTAAAAGTTTACTATTAAATTATCACAGAACATGGCATTGTAGCTGCATCACGAAGGGAAACTGCTATCAAAGGTCATTTCCTACTTGGTTCAGGAGATTTCGTTACTATTTTCTAACGATCAACAAATAGAGGAGGACACCCCTCCACATTCTGCTAAAAACATGAGGATTTCCTTAAACCCTCAAACTTAATCATCCAAAATACCACAGGCATTAATCGTAGGTATTTTAATTTATGATGTATATATGTTTCAACTTTCAAAATGTATGAAAATAAATGTAATTAATTTTTTATAACTTGTGTGTTTCAAAAATTTCTTGCAATTTATATTGCTTTGTTGCAAAAACCACCAATAGAACAAGATCATATCATCGGGATGAAATGCATGAGGTAGAAATATCTTCAATACCTCACTTTGTTGCCCCAGGTTTGAATCTCTTGTTTATTTTTTTTTGCTGATATTTGTTGATATAAAATTCAACATTCTAATAAATCTTTAATTCTTAATTAAATTTTAGATCACACCTACCAATATTTTCAGTCTACTCCTCCACAACCACCCACATCAACAGAAATAGACTTCATTTTCACCTCATCAACAATCCTCTCAACAAAGTAATATTTATAATCTTATATGAATTTATTTATTTTTCATTGCTATTATGTTTGAATTTTCTAATTTTAAATCATATTATTTACAAAATTACAATTCAATGTCTCAGGGCCTCCAATTCCACGTCCACAAAAAATGCATATGCCACCTCCGCCACCCCCATCACAAAATATGAGGACCAAGTTCCCTGGAAAGAATATTTCATTCACGTGTCTAGCTTCAAGCAGGGGCACCCTTAATTTTGCTTCTAATTTTCCAACATTTTCATTGGGCAATGCTCCTAGTGGATGGGGTGTTTCGGTGTTGAACAATATTGATTTAGATGAGGAGTATCTTGGGATTGAAAGCGTACACTTCAGGAACATGGAACATTCAATCCCCAAGATATGATTCATGCGGCAAGGCAACCTACTCCAATAAGAGAGGATAGATCAAGAACACCATCTCTAGTACAAACTGGCATTACCTTAACTGACAACCAGAAAGCTACTTTTTCAGTTTAGTGTTCTTTTGGCTAATAATATTGAAGCCAATATTGATACTATTTTGAAGGAGGTTGAAGAATTAAAATTTTGGGAATTTAGGGGGAAATTTTTTATTAAATTAAAGGGATAAATCACAATCAAAGACATATTCTCATTCTTTCAAAGAAATAAATTCACGATATCAGGTTGTGTCTAAATCATCATTTGAATATTAATTATGAAGAATGAATAGTTCGACATTATTGTATCAGAACAAGCCAGGAAAGATTGTATATTTTGTTGAATTAGGTTGTTGGTTCTGTACAATTTGAAAATAATTATGGAAGATGAAGTGTTGAATGTTATGTTGAACAATTAATTGAGAATTTAAATGTGTGAAGCACAAGTGTACCACGATATGTGGTCAAGAGACAAATGCCTTGTAGTTATTAGAAAAGTGGAATCAGATAAGTGGCATTACTAAGTCTTACTAAATGTTTTCAAGTATTATTTTCATTTTTGAGAAATTTTACTAATAATTTGCTCTTTTCTAAGTAAAAGTACAAAATTTGAAAAATGAGGCAAAGTGTGCTTGATTTAAATTTGCATGGGTGAAGGTGTGAAATTTTAAAGGCAGCAATTGAATTGAAAGAGAATCTTGTTATCTTAAACTTTAATACCTTAGGCCTGAAGAATAATAACCTGGCAAATGGAATGGATCCAATGCTATTGAAGAAGCAAACAAATAGGATTTCCTACCTTACTGCCTGCTAGTGATGTTGCAATCCAAAAGGGAGATATTCTTTGCGAGTATTGAAGCTTCTGCAAAGGATCTAGTTCATTCGGGTGACTAAAAGTCGAGTAAAAGAACGTTCTTGAAGTGCAGGAGAAAGAACCACATAGAGGAATTGCCTACAAGTATGAAGCTGGTCAGAAAACATTATGAACCTTCATAGATTGCTTGTAGAATCCATTTTATTAAATTGTTTCAATTTGTATGCAGAATTTTTGTTTCAAACTTTAATCAATGTGGAAGTGGCATATTACTTTTACTTCCCATTTAATAAACAATTGATCATGAGCATATCACCATCAAAGAGGATTCTGAATGATGATTGTTATTCTTGATTGAAATTTTCCTCTAATATTTATTAAATGGTAATAGTACTGATTATTATCATTTTCCAATACATTTGTCAGGTGAACTACCTATATTTACTAAAAAAATTATATAGGTTTTATGTGTACTTATTCATGTGAGACTAAAAAACATTGAAAAGTATCCAATTATGGAATTTATTTCATTTCATTCTAAAGACAATTGTGACAATAAGTATGGCACATTTAAAAAATCTAAACAGTAAACACATTTCAACATTGATGGATGATTATTCAAAATTGAATAAGCGCATACAACAAATAACAATATATAATTATAATTTGACATCCTGATATGAAATTTTAATTTTTTGAATAAAAATGTACATTCATTCTTCTTTACTCAATGAGATCAACTAGATCAAATGCAAAATTATCTTAAAAACTTTGTTGCCATGTCTCAATTTTCAGTCACGGTTTCATTGTTATCAATAGTCCTTGTATTATTTTATTGGTCCTTCTTCTCTCTGCAAGAGAATTCCATACAACCATTACCCGTTACAAGGATGAGGATATCCACATCATATGGTGAAACGTACATCTCAAGTAAGTCTCAATATTTTTATCAAACTTGTTCCAATATCTTTCATTTAATAAGATGTTAATGCGCTAAAAACTCTTTCTTCTTCAAATGAAATATCATTGTCTGGCACGGGGATTCATACAATCAGTACTCACTTGTATTCTATCACGAAATGGAAACTGAAGATATGCAACCTTTTCCATAGAAATGTAGGTTTCTCCCTTCTCCATTGGCTCTTTAGTAATTCAAATTTTTCCTTCATTACTGTCTATCAGAAATTTGATTGAAATGCAATATTTTCCACTTCATTTTGAAGGATCAATATGAAATGCCATTACATTCACCTAATTATCCAAAAATATTTAATTATAGTACCCATTTGAGATCTTTTAAATGAATCAGCTACAATGCCTCCAAACAGGATTCGAAAAGTTAGGATAACAACTCCCATGGCCTCAAGAAGCTCTCCCTTTTTAAAATGTATCTGTGATCTCACTAGATCATTGTGGAGCTTTTCGGAAAACCTCAAATCCTTGGATAATTCACATATAATACCATCATATAAATTTTATGGGAACCAAAAATTCTAATCCCCTTGTGCAATAATGGATATTCAATATTATACTAGCAGTGTCTGATACAACAATGGAGGGCTAATGATTTAGCCAAGAATGTAATGAACAACTTACTATAAAATAGGAAGATAATACTGAAGCCAATATTGCATATTATTTATAGGAGGTTGATGCAGAATTAAAATTAACAATAGTTTAAGACTAAAAAATTTCTCATTAAATAAATAAATTCACAATATAAAAATCACAACTAAAGCAATAAATATATTATATTGATGCATAGAACAAGTAAGGAAATATTCATATTTTTTTAAATCAGGTTGTGTTTGGTTCTGTAAAATTTGAAAATAATTATGAAGATGAAGTGTTGAATATTATGTTGAACAAAATTGAGAATTTAAATGTTGAAGCACAAGCGTACCACAATATGTGGTCAAGAGACAAAGGCCTTGTAGTTATTGCAAAAGTGGAATGAGATAAGGCATTGGTAAGTCTTACTAAAATTTTCAAGTATTATTTTCATTTTTTGAAAATTTACTAATAGATTTTCTCTTTTCACATAATGCAGTCAAAGTACGAAAAATTTGAAAAATAAGGCAAGTGTGCATGATTTGCATTTACAAAGTGCCAAGAAAAGCTTAAATGGATTTGTTTAATTGAAAGAGAAGCTTTTTATCTTAAACAAGAAAAATAATACTTTGAGAATAATAATAAAGGAAAATGGAATGGATCCAAAGATACTATTGAAGAAGTAAACAAAACAGGATCCTAACTTGTTGTCTGCTAGTGATGTTGCAAATCTACAAAAAGATATTATTTCAAATATTGAAGCTTCTGCAAAGCATTTGGTTCATTCCAGTGTTGTAAAATAAATTTATTTAGTGTAGGAGAAATAACCACATAGAGAAGAATCCTTCTCAAGGATGAAGCTGCAGAAAACATTGTGAAATTATAATTGTTGTTGTAGAATCTTTTATAAAATTGTTTCAATTTGTATGACATTATTGAAAGTTTCCAAACTTTAATCAATGTGGATTGTGGTGTTTTAATTTTAATTTTGCTATATTGTGCATGAGTTATTCAAATTGATTCTAAATGTGATTGTTATTCTCGATTTTATTTGATATATTCATTAAATGGTACATTACTGATTAACATCATTTTCAAATACTTTGTCGACAGAATAGTGAACTATATATTATCTAAAAAAATTATATGGTGTTTGATATGTACTATATTCATGTGTAAGACTAAAAAACATTAAAAATTATATAATTATGGAATTATATATTTTTCATTCTAAAGACAAACAAAACAATAGTTATGACAAATTTAAAAAATCTAAACAGTAAACACATTGCAACATTGAAAATATTATTTAAAAATGAACAGGAGTATAACAAAAATAACAATATACATAATTATAATCTGAATCCTAATATGAGTTTTTATTTCTTGAATAAAAATGTACAATCATTATTCTTTACTCAATATCTGCTAGATCAAATGCAAAATTATCTTGAAAACTTTGTTGCCCAACACTTTTATCTAGTCTTTTGCTGTGATTTTCAGGCACAGTTTCATTGTTATCAACAATCCATGTATTAGTATTATTGATCCCTCTTCTCTCTGCAAGACAATTCCATACAACCATTACTCGTTCATAAATAAAGGTATCCACATCATATCATGAAACATATAATCTCAAGCAGGTCTCAAGATTTTTATCAAGCATGTTTCGATATTTTGATTTTATAAATGTTAATGCGCTGAAAACTCTTTCGTCTTCAATTGATCCCAATATCATTGTCTGACACAGTTCATATAATCGGAAATACTCACTTATGCAATTTCACGAAGGAGGGAACTAGGATACAACCTTTTCCATAGAAGTGTAATTTCTCCCTTCTTTGTTGACTCTTCCAGTAATTCAAATTGTTCCTTCATTACCTGTCCAAAATTAGTTGATTGCAATGCAAGAGTTTCCTTTTGAAGAATACCATTAATCTGAAATCCATTACATTCAATTGATTTTCCAAAATGTTTAATTATAGTACCCATGTGTCTTTTAAATGAATCAGCTACAGTGCCCCCTACAAGGATTCCAAAATTTAGGATTGACAACTCCCATGGCCTCAAGAAGCTCTCCTTTTTTAAAACGATCTTTGATCTCACTAGATAAACATTGTGAGATTTTCTAAAAAAATTCCTTGTTTCAAATATAATATCATCATATAAATTACGTGTAATAGGCACTTCTTCAAGCTCTACTCTAGCAATATCCACTCATTTTTTGAATGTGTGCATTTTAATCTCCTTCGCGTTAACAGAGATACACAGATGACCAGATATATTGAATCTGAAGTAGCAGTTAGGATCCTTTAAATATGTCAGAGCTTGTCAGTGACTGAATACATGTCATTTAAAATAGTCATCAGAGTTATATAACATATCTAGAGTCTAACACACCCTTTTCCTAAACCTAATGAAGTCCGCTATATATATGGATCATTCTTGTGCAAGTTTTGTTATGTAATTCATCTCATGCAACATTGGAAGAATCCTGCAAAGTGTTAACAATGTTTCAAAGTCTGTAAGGCGGTAAATAAATATTTTTCCTTGTCAACTTTGCCTACGGTTCTTATGCATAAAACCAGTTAAAGATGGATATTCCTCAAAAACTCTTGTGTGCAGGCTCATACATAGAAATCCATCTAGTATCAACATCTTTAAGAATTTTCTTACCATCTATGACCCCGAGTGAAAACTTCTGAAACTCTAGAAATATTTTTAGACTATTTGACATATAGGCATGCACTTCATGGATAAGCTCTTCAAATTTCTCAACACATTCGAATGTGCTTACTATCTTATATGCAAGATTCATCCTGTGAGCCATGCAATGAATAGGAATCATGTAAGGAGAAACAGATGTTTGGAGAAGCACACATAGACCATTTATGTGACCCTGCATCACTAATGCACCATCAACACCAACACAAATCAGCTTTGTGGCTATAGAATAATTATCCATTCCTGTTATGTCCTTCAAATTAGATATCACCAATTTGGAAAGATTTTCAACATTACAGTTTTCTTGCATTTTATGAACCGATAGCAGATGAGGTGTCCTGGTGTGGTTATGGAATGTATATACATGCATGCAAACCCAAGAAGTGTTGTCAACAGTTGTAACCTCATCAATTGAAAGGGATATGAAACTTGCATTCTTGAAATTTTCTTTCAGATCTTCTTGTTCAATCATCACAAGACATCTAGCCATTTCCTAGGCACTGCTCTCTGACCAATGTGAATTTGGAAGGTTTGGAAACCCATTGAACTTGAACAATTTTTTATATTCTGAAAAATTTGAAATTGGTCTACCCATTTTCAAAATAAAGAATATGGTAGAAAACTGGGAGGTTTTTGCCTTCAGATTTTCATTTGCAACTTTTCCAAAATTTGCATTTATGGTTCCTCCTTTCTCCTGAAGTTTTTGAGTGTGTTTCATCTTATTGTCATACTCCTCCTTATATATGACATGCATGTACTCTTTTGCAGTTTTCCATCTATGATTCTTTGTTATTTTTCCATCATTTTCAGTGACTGTGTAATATACTTTTCCACAATTTTTCTCTATAGTGTCCAATTTAAGTTGCATTCTATGTTCTTTACCCAATTTCCAAGTACAAATAGTACATCTACATTCTTTAGGAGTATCACTACCATTATCTGGTTGTACAGGCTCAATAAATGGGTATTTTTCTGCCCAATCTACTTGAAATGACCTTCCAATTGTCCAGGATGTTTTCTTCTTTCTCCTAAAACTTATTTTTATGAAGGTTTTTGTTCATTATCATCTTCTGCTGGAATATTTTCATTTGAACATTCTTTATTAAACACATTTGGCATTTGGGACAATCTTCAAGTTCTAACATGTCTGGGTCAATAAAATCTTCATCTACTGAAATAATTGTTTCCTTAGGGTTTATGTTTTGGTTTACTATTTCATTCTGAATAAAATTTATAAAAGGGGTTTCTGTTTTCAAAAACAAAAAATGTTTTCCATTACAAAGATATTAAAAAAATTAAACTGTACTGATGAAAAAGAGGAAAAAGGTTATGATAATCTGTTACAACTTACTAGTACCCATGTTAATGTTTCAGTGGAAGTAACTTGGGTCTTCATTTTTCATTGTGGGGCTGAAACAAATTGTTATGCTTCCCTTTTCTTTTATTTTTTCTGTCTTTTTTGATTGTTCAAAGAAGCCATTGTACCTATCCATGAAAATATTTAAATTAGATAAATGTAATCAACATCTAAACAATTCTAAAAGTTGTAAATGCAATCAAAATCATACAAGATGCTACCGGACGGTAGCATAATGCATGCTCTCAGAAGGTAGCATGTAGAATGATCTCAACCATGATGTCGATTGGTAGCATGAAATATGTTACTGGGTGGTAGTATGTCTGCATTCTACCAGCTGGTGGCATGTATAATGGTGTTGGCTGATAGCATACATCATACTACTGGCCGGTAGCATACTACATGTTACTGGTCGGTAGCATGTTGCATACTGTTTGTGACGGTATCATTTCTCCATGCTGTCATCTGGTAACATTCTACAGCGTTACCAGGTGGCATCATTTTGGAGTGTTTCATAGTCGGTCAGGTTAGCAGGCTTCAAGGTTTCATAACAGAGTGCTTATTACTAGTGTTTGGGATTGTTAAATACTGATTTTGCTACCTACATGCTATACCTCAAACTCACCTTCCCTTCTATGTAGAAAGAAAATATCTACCTCTGGTGACCATTCCTCTCGAGCTCATTTTTGAAACTCAGCTTGCTCGTAAAAACGGTGTATGTGTGTGTTTATATTCAAAAATCTGCGGAAGGGGAGGTTCCAAAGTGTCCCTTATGTTCAGAACTATGCATAATGACATTCATAACTCATCCTTAAAATCACAATATATATATATATATATATATATGTATGTATGTATGCATGTATGTATCACTGAGGCTAATTTGACCTATTTTAATGTTGCTCATGACAATGTGGTGATTCTCATGATAACGAGCTCAGTTCCCTGGTGGAAACTGTTCGGTGAACTTCTCACCTAAACATTACCTATGGACTCAAGAAAATGTTTGGTGATCCTACGTCCCTTTCCATACCCAGCATCACTCCTCCAATTTCAGCTTGATGTTGCCTTCGTATCCATTGGTTCATGTAACGAATACCTCTTACCTATGTCAATAATTTAACCTATGCACTGCACCAGTTTTCGATCGATACTCTACCCTGACAGATAGCTCTGCTTAACGTTATGGCACCAAGCATCAATATCATGATCATCACTTGGGATTTGATCATCTCCAACTACCTAGTAGGTTTCATCTCCCACCTCACCTCCTGTGTAGCACCCCAGCGGTTGAATCATGCTCATCAGCTTGCTTGGTCACATTGAGCCCAGTTATCCTGGTGTTACATGTCTGTGTCCTCAACGACCCTACATCGGGTCACTCTCCTATCTGACTCACCGACGTCCTCAAGCCCCCCACTCTTTCCAATATAAAATGTTATTAGGATGTTCTTGGATGACGTGTTATGCATTGTATGGCATCCACCCTCCCTGAGCTCCTCGACATTCCCACTTGACCGTTTCAACCTGGATTATTCCACACTCCACCATGGACTCATCCCAATCTACATGTCCAACTCTTTGATGTACACTTCCCAACTCTGGTACCATCGTGTTCTGTCCCTAAACTGAGCCACTCAGTCTTCCCTCTCCCATCTCGAATCCTCTACCGAGCTCATTTTTTGGCTCTCCTAAACCCTCTTTTTCTGACAACCCCCTACCTCCTTAATGATGTCATGTAACGTCTTTCACTAGGGGAGTTTCCGCCTTGTTAAGCATTGTATTGCCATTCTTAAAAGCCAAGGGAAAATTTAAAACCTGACAAACAATCACTTGTATGAACCTAACATTAGAGATGTTACCTCCTTTTTGGACCCACATCTCATAGGGGGAGTAACCTTTTCTCTAGATGGCTCGATTTTATAGGGTTCCTGGGCATTTCCTAATAATCCATTTTTTGGCTCATTATTGTAGCATATCATATCTTCATCTTATGGCTAGTGGATGCATCTGTCACATCCTTCACGGAAAGAGATCCTTCATCATTTTGCATTGTGAGAGGCCATTTTTCCTCAGGGTATTCATGACCTAGTCCTTGTAGCATTCTTGCAAGCATCATAAAAAATGTGGCTTTGTGTTGTAAAAAAACCGTGTCCCTCAAACTTCTGACTTAGGACATTCCATTGTGGCCTCCACTAACTAAACGTAGAACCATCTGTCTCCTACCTGTGACACGAGTGGTCAACTGTCCAATGGTCACATAATGACATCACTTCTATCCCATATGATTCTTGCACTATCTAGTGTTGTAGATAGGGAGTCTACCTCAGGTGTTGATCACTTATCACACAGACGCATTATCGGTTGAGTCTAAAACGTCTTGCTTTCGTGCGCCTTGGACTTCTTTCTTCCACATTCATGGAGGATGCTCTTTCTATACATCTGAGCATCGCAGCATTGCCATGACAATCATTCTACTACTCTCTTCTATGGGAGAGAGAATTATTCAACTTGGCATGCTTCTAGGGAACGCTACTTTGTCTACCTGAGGGTCTTTTACACTTCACTTCTTGAATCCAGTATCCTGCACCCACTGATCATCATCACCTTGCAGGACTTTCTTGACACTTGTGACCATGTTTTTGGTCAATCCCTAGATGATATATGAATCTCTAGAACTTCATCTGCTTACTCATCTAAAAATACTCATATCCTCCCCACTGGTTATCTAGTGAGCATGTCAGGGATTCAGCCTAAGATCATCATTCATGGATATTGTCACCTATCACCTAATACTATTGTTATTAAACAAAAGTTGATCTAGATATGCTCCTCTCGCGTGGCTCTTCGTCATCACTGAAGAGTGACATCGTCTTGATTCTATCCATTCTGATGATGACTTGATTAATTCACCCAATTATGATGTCTCGAGAGTATTGTACAAAGTGACTAAATCTCTCCTGGGAAGTCTACCCTATCTCCATGATAGTGTTTTGAGACGTCAATCTCTCCTTCTCAGCCTCAAATATGACTTCCCTCTCCCAAACATTGATCAACTCAGCCTCCTTTCAACACTTCCAGTGTGTGAGGCCCCATTCACTCATCTCTCTTAATTGAATGGATTATACGTGTCTGACAATCAAATCTTTTGTTTGTTGAGCCCCCTCATTGGGATGATTATCTACCCAACCTTGGTCATCTTTTTGAAGAGTCCACTTTATGATACCACCTACAGGTTCCTTCATCCTTAAAACAGATGTTTTGGAGCCATTTATTAATCTCTGTTGTTGGGAGTGCCCCTTCTACGACTCTTATCCACTTGCACCTTTTCTGGACACCTATCATTGATCCACCCTTGTTTGTGGATCCCTTTTCTGATGTAAGGGGGTTGTTTTTTTGCCTTTACATCATCCTTTCTCGAATCATCCTTTATGTGGGTGCTTCACTCTTTTACACTGACTAAGTGTCTACACATGTTTTCATTACCTTTGAAGCTCATTGAGCATCATCATTTGCTAGACCTATGGGTCACCCTTGAAGATGACACCTCCAAGATCAGATTTATCATTGTGATTGCTCATCCTTTGGTTTCCTTCATAAAAGTGGGATAGCCTTCCATGCCGACTTCAATCAGTCCATCATTTCCTCTCCTAACTTTTAGGCATCATAGTTCAACTGTTGGTGGATCTTCTTCATTCCATAGGAAGGAGGTCCACTTCATCGACACTGGGGTCTAGGAGATTATCATAGAACTGCAGATTTCATATTCGTCCATGGCATACCTTCTATCATCACTTTCTCGTCTTGTGTCTTCTTCATATTAAGGGGAGCGACTGCCTTATATTTGTACATGGGTACTACTTTTCAGGCTTAGGATGTTATGGCCGAGACCCATCTGAGATGAGCGTATTTTTTAGACTACAAGAGTATTTATTTTCTCTTGTGGTGACATGTTTTTCTAAACTAGAAAAGTTATGTTGTGTTGGGAATTTGGGACTCTGCAGAATAGTGCTATGATTTAATAAAAAACAAAATCATACACATAGGATCTAAATAATTCAATCCACAACAATGGAATTATAAACTATAATAATCCAAATCACACAAAAGTACACACACATAACACAACATGTACTTGTTGGTGTGTGTTATTTTCCACATAATTAGGTGAGTCATCTCACTTAGGTGAGATTGTAGGTCCATGTGTCATTTAGGGGTCATTATGAGATTCTCTTATGCGTTAGTGTGTTAGCACGTTAGTGTGTCAGTGCGTCAGTGTGTCATATGCATCATTGGGAGTTACACTTCTATTATGGGAATGTAACTCCCCCTCTCTACTCAAGTTGTCATGATTACAGCACTGGGGGTTACTCAGTACCTCCTATATGTACATCCCATTTGATATATGATATAGAGGAGAGTTTTGTGGATTATCGAGGTTCTGCCCATTTGTCAAATCTTTACATGCACATTTGGTTGATGCTCGCTCCTCTTGATATCTCTTCATGTTGTCGTTCGCATGTTTGTTGATGTGCACATCATCCCTCATGATCCTCTCTTATGGGTTTTAAACCCTCTTTCATGGTATCAGAGTGGATCTTGTGGATTCGTTCACTCCTTGGCATTTTTCGTGTATTTTCCATATTTCGGCATGATATCCAGTTCTCGTTACATGTGTCATAATGGTTATTCCATTTATCATGCTCTACTTGCACTGATTCCAGTTTCATACCTCTTATAGAGTTTTTCATGTGATCGTGGTTATTTTTGGGGTGTTCGTAGTTTTCCAGCTTTTGCATGTGGTTTTCAAAGGTGATTTGCAGTTTTGGGTGTTGTTTGAGGGCTTAGATCTGAGTTTTAATTTTTTGGATTTAGAGGCTCGTTCTTGGTTTTGCATTGCCTTTTGCATGCATTTGGTTTTGGTACCTCTTACCTCGAATCTTTATTCTTGGTTCAGCACTCTCAACGTTGGTTATTCATGCATGTTGCATCCACATCTACACTAGTGTTTTGTGCACACTCTTTGCATTACTTGAACTTTATTTTAAATCGTAGGTAGTTGGTGCATGTTTGTTGCTTTAGATTATTTACTACCATTCAGACCTATTCCATTACCTTCACCTGCGTTAAAACCTATTGTGGTTTCTGCACTCCGTACGGATTTGGTTCTTCATTCCATTGTTCCTTCTGCTCATGATTGGAAGTGATTGGAAGTGCATGTGCTCGTTATTATTCCTTGCCTCTACATGGTTGTTCTACTCCTTGCATTGGAAAATGTTTTGAATTCTATTTTCAACCTGCGCTTGGCCGTTTGAAAACATTTTGTTTGGTTGTTGTGTTTGGTTTCTTGGTTGTTAAGTGCCCCTGACTAGGTTCTCGGTCCTTTTTCATTGGCTTCGAGGATTTTGCACTTGTTGCGCATCTCCCAGCTCCAGTCCACCAGCCACGTGGCCCTACAGCAGTCCTGCCATTTTTTTGTGCTCTTCTTAGTGGTTTCTCTCTCCACGTAGGCCTGCACAACAGTCCCAACTCAGTCAACAACACAGCAGCTCGGTACAGCCACATGGCTCCATAATGTGGGCCCCCCATCTCCCTTTTAGAATTGTTTGGAAGTAAAAAAAATCCCTATTTTTTGATGTTTTGAGGTAAAAAATTATTTATGGCATTGTAATAAATTTTTAAGGCTCTAATTTTCTTATATTATGCCCTTCCTACACGTGTCGAAGACAGAAGGCGAGGTCCAGGGTTGGTAGGAGTTTAATCCCCCCTCACAAGAAAAATAAACCATTTCTAAAATTTTATGCCATTTCCAACGAGTACCCACACAACACCCTTTACACCCATTTCGGGCCTTTTTAAAATCCGTTTGCAACGTTTATTGGCATTTTCCATTAGTTGCGGGAATTGTAATAATGCCATAACTTTTGAATCACAACTCATTTTTGAGCATTTACTTGGTCAAAATTACATGATTTCTCACACATTACATGATGACATTGTTATTTTTGTAAACACACTACTTTATAAAGTGCCGCATTATGAGGGGGTTGACTAATACTCTTGGGTTTCACACGCAGATACATTATCAGATGAGTTCGACGTCTTTCTTTTCGTGCACCTTGCACTTTTTGATTCCACATCATGAAGAGTGCTCTTTCTAGACTTGAGCATCGTAGGATTGTTTTACAACTTCCACCATTTCTCACCGGGAGAGGGAACTATTCATCCTGGCATGCTTCCATGGAATGTTACTTCACTCACGAGGGTCTTTCACCCTTCTTACTTGGGCCAGTTCTTGAACCCACTGATCATCATCATCTGGAGGACTTTCTTGACACTTGTGACCATGTCTTTGGTCACTTGATAATGCATGTCTCTAGATCTCTCTGGTTTCATGTGGCAGACTCAGATCCACCCCACCATGTCTGGAGCATTCTTCAGTCCCTTTATGGAGACCCTTCACATGCTACAGTTGTTGTTTCTACTGATTCAGTTGTCTCCTCCATTTATTCATGTGATGATAGTTCCACTGACACAGACTCACTTGATTCTACTTTTGATGATGAGGATTGTGCACCTTGAGAGTACTACAGAGGACTCTTCTCCTATTTCTCTCACTATTCCAGAGAGTGTTTTCACATCCCACATCTCATTAGATATCGAGCAGTCTCCTAGACAGTGTCATACATTCATCACACCAGCCTCTTTTCCACATTTAATGTATGAGGCCCACTTCACTCCTCTACCTTCATTGGATGACTCATACCTATTTGCCATCACTCTTCTATTTGTTGAGCCCCCTCATTGGGATGAGTATCTGCTAACCTTAGTCATATTTTCACAGAGTCCACTTGTGATGGTCTACAAGTTCCTCATCCATCTATAAGTATTTCAGAGGATTTCATCATCTCTATTGTTGGGAGTGCCCATTCTAGGACTCTTACCACTCCCACTTTTCCGGAGACCTTCATTGATCCACCCTTACTTGTAAATCCATTTTCTATTGTGGGGGATGTTTTGTTGCCTTCACATTAGTTGGAAATCCTTTCTACAGGTCTTCACCCTTCATACTATGATAGTTCTACGCATGTGGAATTACCTTTGGTTCCTTGGCACTCACTTTGCTAGACCTATGTCAACACTTCCATGCACTAGACTCAGAGTTCTTCATGTTGTTGTCTTCCATTTTCTCTGTGGAGTGGGCAGACTTCCAGTATGTCATTTATTTCCTTCCTAAGGGTAGGCACATAGTTCGGTGCAAGTGGATGTTCTTCAGTCCAGAGGTAGAGTATCTCATGATCGACATTCTTTTGGGAGACTTCTTGGAGATATAGAGTTCAGATCCGTCCATGACATCTTCTCCATTCCTTTCGTCTCCCTCTTCTTCTCTCTTCGTCTTCTTTCTAAGAGATTGCCTCTTTATACATGGGTACCCTTTCAGGCTAGTCTATGGCCGGGACCCATATTTGACATCTTTCTTAGATTAGAGAGTGTTTTTTGTTCTCTTTTGGTGGATGTTTTTTCCCACTAGGTTTTCCTTCACTGCTTGGGACTTCTTTTTTGTACATGGGTACCTCATTAGGCTTTGTGTCAGGACCCATTTCTCATTTCTGACTTGTCACCTCATCCTAAGTTATGATGAAAGGGGGGGTGTTGGTGTGTGTTATTTTTCCACATCATTAGGTGAGTCATCTCACTTAGGTGTGATTATAGGTCCATGTGTTATTTAGGGGTCATTATTAGATTCTCTTAAGTGTCAGTGCATCAATGTGTTAGTACGTCATATGCGTCATTGGGAGTTACACTTATATTATGGGAATGTAACTCCCCCTCTCTACTCAAGTTTTCATTATTATAACACTAGGGGTTACTCAACACCTCTTATATGTACACCCCATTTGATATATGAGATAGAGGAGAGTTTTGTGGCTTATCGAGGTTCTACCCATTTTTCGAATATTTGCATGCACATTCGGTTGATGCTCACTCCTCCCGAGATATCTTTACGCTATCATTTTTATGTCCCATTGATGTGCATTTTGTCCCTCATGATCCTCACTTGCGGGTTTTAAACCCCTCTTTTAGTACTGTGGTTCACCCAATTTGGGATACGTCCACCAAAGAAAGAGATCTCATATATATAATATAACAAGAGATTATAAACCAAATCTTCTGCACAAGAGTACATGTATCTCTACAAGAGTATCTCCTTCTCCATATCTACCTAAGTACACTAAACCATGCCCCCATACCACCACCTATGAATCCTCCATATCTCTAACCAGATCTACCTAAGTGCACTACAGCTGTGGCTCTGAAACACCACCAGATCTCACATACCTGAAGCTATCCTACATCTTCCACTATGCAACCAAGCTCTCACTTTACTGTGAATGTACACACAAGACCTCTAGAAGGGTCTACCAATGTGCGAATGTAACCATGCACCAAGAAGTAAGTATCTCCTCCATCACTGCATCAACATTTGCAAACATGGAGACAACTTCCTCTACAATACTAGATTCATATGGATCAACAATACATCATGATTTCATGGATCTGTGATACAATATCTCACAACATGTCAATCTAAAAAAATGAGAAATAACAAGATCTCACAACAACCTATGGATCTAACAAGAAGAAACACTAAGTGATTTGCATACTATGTAAGCCATTACATGAGACTAAACAGTACAAAGGAAATATAGTAGAAGATAATAACATTTTCTCACCAATAGTGTACATGAACTTTCTTTCTATTTTGTTTCTCTCCATGAAATATCTTTTCTTCATACAATCTACTTTTTCTTATTCTTCTTCTTCATCCTTTCAACCAAATATTTTCTCTTCTTCTCATCTCACTTCTCTAACCCTATTTTTCTAGCTTATATAAGCCTAGACAAACTTAGAGCACAATAGCCATGCAATTACATCCAATATATTTACTTTAAAACAAAAGCTATATTAAATCTCATGACTTATAAATAAAACACTCCTGCAGAGGTAACCTATGTCGGTTACTTCCTGACCAATTCCAGTTACTGTCTGACCGATGCCAGTCACTTCCTGACCAATGTTGTTCACTATATAACCTAATCACTTTGTAATGCATGCTCTAGTGAAGCTATTTAGCTCCACAAACCTAACAATCTCCCACTTGGAGATAAATTTCTGAACTTTGTACCTATACCTATACATCACCATCCTCTACACACTGTGAAGACCATCTATTCTTTCCTTCAACAATCCTCTCAAAAATAAAACTAGGAATATCAAACCATCTTCTCAAACCAAGAAGATAAAACCATGAGTTACCAAACCTGCATAAAGCTACAACTGATTTGTGACACCAAGCCATAAAATCCCACTAAATTATAAAAGCCATACCAATTTTCGATATTAGGTAGTCAATTCAACCAAGCTCCTCGTGAAACAATCCATCATCACTAACACACCTGCAAGAGATCCCACTAAAACCAAAGTACTAAGCCTCAACCGCATCTATAGCCATACCTGTAAAACAAGCCATGTTCTCCATCCATCTATCCATGTCTCCAAGCAACCACCAATGCAACTGACCAAAGACAAGTCAAACTAGAATATGCATAAGGAAAACAAGATCCTAGGTCAAGATAACCCAAATCAGTTCTACATGCAACCCATGGTTAATTACTCCGTAACGCCTGCACAACTCAAAAGAATCCAAATACTACATTCTACAAATCCAACCCTACATAAAACAACTAGCATGTCCAAGACAACCATTTGTAGATAACATATCTATTGAGTAAAATAGTAACAAGAGGAAATATAAACATCCCCCTACTCATGCTTAAGGCATCCATGTGCAAATCAAACATCTGCATCATCATAGACTCACAAAACTAAATTTATCCTCATGTACAAACTCACCATGTACATCCATCCATATCACCAGGCTCTCTAGAAGCTCCAAATCTGCCACCGACTAACTCCAAAGCCAAATATGAATCATGTGCTCATCAATGTCGATAAAAAACATCCATACTAAACCATGCTACTAATACTAAGTGCAAATACTAGAAAACATGTCAACAATATACTCTACATAATCAACCAAGATGAAAGCAAAATAAGGGTACCATCTAAAAATGGTAAATAAACAATGTTGTCAAACCCGTGACCAAACCGACCATGGTTTCCTAACTGACCTTGGTCAATACCTGACTGAACACGGTTACCAAATGACTGACCACAATTATCCCTAACTGACACCAATCTTTGTAACTAGCAGATTTTCTCCTTATTCACCCTTTAAACTCTAAAAATTTCTCTATCATCTACAACCAACTGAATCAACCATCAACTGCTTTCCTTAAGGAATATCCAAGCATTACAAAATAAAACCAGAAGTGACATCACCATGCAATAAACTCAAAATACCTGCAAATCCGTGACTACCCTTCAAACCAACTTGTGCCTCCTGTCACTCTGAATAGTAGCAATCTCCTCTCACTCAACATGTGCATCATGTATCTAATCCTACAATGCCAACAACCATGGCTTGCTCCCACTAAACACAAAATCCCCTGCACTACCTCTAACACCAAGCTCAAAAGCTAATATGTCAATGAGAAATAAAACTAGATGAAAGAACTATAAAATTGATTCCCTTTCTTCTTTGAGAATACTTCTACATCACAGGAGTTTAGACTTCTTGTCAAGTAGGTGAATCACCTTATTTCCATCCGTGTGCACTCAACATCTCTCATTACCTACAACTATGTATAATCATGACTTTTCATTGAGGATCTCAACCTTAGACTAGAGACCCTTGTCCTTTAGATTCCACACAACTGAGAAATAAAATTCAAACAGCACCAAAAACATGGTGTAAATCTATGTACACTATCCAAACATAATATTATTTGATCCAAATGAAATAAATAAAACATGAATCATATAGAGATACCTGAATCAAATTCTCAATCAACTAATTGAGCCAACTCCGTCCTCTTTCTGATCTGAACCATGAAGTGATGTACACCATTTCTGCCATGTACACTCTATGCAAGAAACTCGATCTTCCAAATCAAGAAAAAACACAATCTTCCCTCTCCTGCTGTAAAAAACCTTATATAGATAATTTTCCATAGAGACTGACCACGGTCATCTCCTAAAAGACCACAGTTACCTGATCGATACTGTTTCCTCTGTGACTGTCCTCGGTTCTCAGACCGATGTTAATGGTGCTAGAATGAACCCAATGCCATACAATTTGGAATAGAACACCACACCAGGTGCCTACTTCAACTGAAGCCAATAGTTAAGCTAAGCCAGAAATTTTAAGAAGCATCCAAATCATACAAAACCACTACAACAATAAACCATGCAGTAGATTGCATCAAGATGAAATACATCACCTTACTAGTACCAAGATACTCAACCACATCTTTGACTGAAGAACATGCTTCTCTGATGGAAACTTCATCTTCATTTTGTACTACTACCTCTTTACCAAAGCCCATACATCTAAATACACTAAGGATGCATAGTTTTTCGTCTATCTCATACTCATATTTGTAATCCCAAACCATGCATGAGCAACCAAAACATACAAGCACTACAATACCAAGATAAAACCATACCTCTATAACCAAAATCTATAATATGACCAACATGCTTGTGCCTCCAAGAACTAGGGAAACCTCAGCAAATAAGATACATTCCATGCATCTCTTTATTTCTTCAGATCTGTGATTTTCTATTTAAAACTAGGCTTCCTAGTAACTGACCATGGTCACCTTGTAACCAACCACGGTCACCATGTAACCAATCATGGTCATCCTGTAACCAACCACGGTCACCATGTAACCAATCATGGTCACCCTGTAACCAACCACGGTCACCCTATAACCAACCACATTCACCTTGCCAATGTCAGTTGCCACCTAATCGACGTCGGTCACTGTATTCTCTAGAAACCTTACTCTTCCAGCTCCCACTTTAGATTGAATCTCTTCTTGTGATTTTCACATCAGGAAAAACAAGCCTTGCTCTCATACATGTCAATAATAACCACTAAAAAAACCATGAAGCAAACCCTTTATTTGAAATAACCAAGCTCTGATACCAGTTGTTTGGAATTCGGAATTATAGACTACTGCTATGATTTAATAACAAACAAAATCATGCACACATGGTCTAAATAATTCCCCAAAATCTACAGCAGTGGAAGTATAAACTAGAATAATCCAAATCACACAAAAGTACACACACATAACACAACATGTACCATGGTTCACCCAACGTGGGCTACATCCACCAAAGATAGAGATATCATATATATAATATAACAAGAGATTACAAATCAACTCTTCTGCAGCAGAGTACATGTATCTCTATAAGAGTATCTCCTCCTCTAGATCTACAACCAGATCTACCTAAGTACACTAAACCATGCCTCCATACCACCACCTGTGTCTCCTCTATATATGTAACCAGATCTACGTGAGTGCACTACAACCGTTCCTCTAAAACACCACAAGATCTCACATACCTGAATTCTACCCTACATTTTCCACTGTGAAACCAAGCTCTCATTATATTGTGAATCTACAAACAAAATGTCTAGAAGGGTCTACCAATGTGTAACCATAACCATGCACGAATAAGTAATTCTATCCTCCATCACTGCATCAACCTATGTAAACATGGAGACAAGTTCCTCTATAATACTTGATTCCTATGGATTAACAATACATCATGATCTCATGGATCTGTGATACAAGAATGAGCAATAACAAGATCTCACAACAACCTATGGAACTAACAAGAAGAAACACTAAGTGATTTGCATACTATATAAGCCATTACATGACACTAAACAATAAAAAGGAAATACAGTAGAAGATAATATCATCTTCTCACTAATAGTGTACCTGCACTTTCCTTTTGTTCATCTTCTCTCCATGAAAGCTCTTGTCTTCATTCAATATTTTCTTCTTCTTCTTCTTCATCCTTTCAACCAAATATTATGATCTTCTTCTCATCTCACTTATCTAACCCTAATTTTCTATCTTATATAATCCTATAAAAACTTTGGGTCCAATATCCATGTAATTACATCCAATAGATTTACTTTAAAACAAAATCTATATTAAATCCCATGACTTATAAATAAAACACTCCCACACAGGTAACTGACGTTGGTTACTGTCTGACTGATTCCGGTCACTGTTTGACTGATGTTAGTCACTTCCTGATCGATGTCAGTCACTGTGTAACCCATTCACTTTGTAATGCATGCTTTAGTGAATCTATTTAGCTCCATAACCCAACATGGTGTTCCTTGTACTTCGTAACTTCCAAACTCCTCCATTATCTACTTAATCATAAAACTTAGGTTGTCACCACTCTTAATCCCCTTAAAACTATGCATTCCAAAACATATCATAATGAATGTATTACTTGGTGGCTCATACTCATGAGTGAGTTTGATCTAGAATTCATCTTACAAAAATATATTCAGGGACAAGACATCGCTGACTAGATCACTGAAGCCCCTCTTCCTGAAAATCAATTTCCTCATGAATAATTCCTAGAAGAATCCATCAACACCATATGTAGACACTAAATCACACACTTTAGGTATCTATCTAGTCTTAAACACATATTACTATTTATACAATTCCTAAACAAGAAAAGTATTAATTAACCCGTGTCTTTGGCCATCTTTGCTTGGTTTTTGTTGTCCTTCCTTGATCTTACACACACTCTAGCCCAGTCTGTCTTTTTATACTTCGACATTTCTCATCCTATGTACACCAAGCACCCAGCTAGGACACCGACGCCAGGTCCCCCCCTCCCCCTCTGGGTGCCCTTGATACCTCTTTATACTTTGTCTCACATCTTTTGGCTCCTTTCTAGCCGTTTGGGCATCTTATCTTTTCTGGTGTGATCGATCCTTTTCGGGGTTAATTACAAAATTCAAGCAAATGAATCATATAAATATAAAGCTATGTGACCATAATAAAGGACCAAGCACTAAACAATGTTAGCTATCACCACCTAAGGTTGCATTCAAAGAGCCATTATCAAGAGCATTCAAGCATCCATCTAGCTCCACACAAGGGCAAGGACTGCATACTTTTGCAAACACTTCATAAGAGGGGAAGTTCATTCTTTCATGCACACATCTATTTACATTTTTTACATCTAACTACTTGCTCGCTATCAAGTATGACATGCACAAGAGCCACCTAGGGCACGATTTGCACACACACACATAGAACTACATTGGGTCTAAAATGTAGTGCAATGCACTAAATCATAAGTTCACTTCATTTGACAGCTGAGGACAGTCTGACCCCTCATTTGTATTATTTTCTTTTTGGTATTTGATGCATTTTAGGGTTTTGTCGGTCATTTATTTATTGTAGGTTACACAATAACATCTGCAAACTTAGTGTGACATACTAGTGACATTGGAAGTGAAGGATAATGAACATCTCATGACCCTTTGAAACTAGTTTTCTATGCTCCTAAGCAGTCATAAGTGTTCAAAATAGGTCTTCAGCTGCAGATGCCCCTGATCTTCATAGGCACCCCAATGGTCCTAGCATTTCTGACACTCCTGCATTTTTTTGGGCTTGATGCGATAATTTCCTCTCTATTTCATTAGTTTGTCACTTCAGCACATTTCAGGATTATTTGCGAAATCAACTAAGTGATTTTATCTCCTTCACTTGCAACTAGGGTTTCATATCTTTATAGCTTATTTGCTTGAGTTTATTGAAATTGTACTTAATTGTTTATATTCATTTGTTGTTACATATTTAGTATTAGGAATTTATTTATTCAATATTTGCTTAATCATTTGGTGAACTCATCGCTCGATTCCAACCTTCTTTTTAGGGGGTTTTCTTTTTATGCCCATCACCCGTAGTGGTTGTTTTGGGTCTTTTGAGCATCTCGAGCTTCCTCCATCCTCTTGTAGGGTTTCTAAATCAATGGCTAAACTTGATAACCCATTCACTAACTCTCATCAAGTTCCTCTTGAAAACATTGAAGCATCTGATAGTGAGCACTCATATGATGAAGACATAAATGTTGATCAAGAACAATTAGATAAGCTCACCAATTTTCATCAAGCTTTGTGTGATAATTGCTCATCTTCTGCACATTCTTCATGCTTTGATTGTCTGCTAAAAAATCTCGTGATGCTACTTGACACCTCTTAGGATGTTCCTCATTGGCTGACATGGCCTCCATTCAACCCCTTCATATTCCCACTTCCATTCCTACCACTACCGACTCCTATCATTCAACCTAATGTTTCTAATGCACAACCTGTCTCTTCCTTCGAATACTCCTGATTTAACTTCTCTATATCAGGATCTGTAGATGCAAATTCGCCAACTCCAATTGGATACCTCTCATGCATCTCCATCTTTGGATTCCACTTCACTCCTTTATACTCCTTTTACACCTTGCTATTTTTGTATATATGTTTCCTTTCAATTTCGTTCTCCCAAGTTACCTATTTTCAAAGGCCATGACGACCCTCAAGAGCATCTTCGAGAATTTCATGTAGCATGTCTAGACTATGCGGATGGTCACACTCTACTAGCAAAGGTATTTCCTCGCAGTCTCCAAGACTATTCAATGTGTTGGTTCTATGATATGCATGTCCACTCAGAACATCTTTCACGCATCTAGCTGATGATTTTCTCACTTATTTCTCTATCAATATCAGTTCTAAGATATCTTATGCTCAACTCACGTAACTTAAGCAAGGATATAACGAACATCTAGTGGATTATGTCTTGTGATATAAAAACAACCTATCCAAGATGTCTAATGTGCTTGCAGACTCTGAGATTGAATATTTATTTATCCAAAGTCTATTACTGCCTCTACACGAGAGTTTCATCTTTGAGACATCTCCCTCACTCAATCATTTATTTCATACTCTTAAGCTACGTGAAACTTATCCCTTATCTATAGGTAATCTTAAATACCAAGATCAGCCTTCATCTTCTACGCACTTTCCAAGAAAATCAACTTTCAAGCCATCTGTGAAACCTACTATAGCTAAAGCCACTATCAACCTTGTATCAAACACTAAAGATCTTTAAAGGAAACACCTAAGCATGCGTATACCAAATTGATAGTTTCTCTGCATCTTTTATTGCCATAACTTGTAAAAAGCAACCTACTTATGCTTCCTGCTCTGGTCAACTTGGATCCATCTCATCCAAAAGGTCATAATTATAATGAAAATTTCATATGAGACTATCACAAATGTGTTGGGAATTCTACAGATCAATGCTTCAAACTTCACAATCTTATTCAGGATCTTATCGATAATAATGCAATTGAGTTTCCAGAGCCTATATCTTCTACACTAGTCAATGAAAATCACAAGCTCAAGAAACATGACAAGCAAGTGGCTAATTCTTCTACCAATCATATATATCACAGAGTACCTCCTCCTTTATCGAGTTTCCTTAATTTTATAATTGCTCATGCTGAGACATATCCACCATTCATTACTTTCTCTAATCATGACTATCATGCTACATTCTCTTCTGATCGCTTTCACATTAGTGCTTCCATTGAATCCACTTCTATCAATAAATCTATGGTTGATCCATCATTTTGAATAAGCACGTGTTTTAGTGAACTTCTTGTCACTATTGGCTATCCACTCTCACAAATTTCATATCCAGTTCCTAAATCATATGGATATTCCAAGCTTCTAGTAACAATAGGTCATCTTATGATGCTTTTTCCTTTTCTTGTGGCACCATTAGTCGCAGGGTGTGACATGCTCTTAGGTCTTCCCTAGCTTCGTGTAACTTAGGCTATCATCTCCATGCACCATTTTTGTTTAAATTTCATTCACAACAAGCATGTCATCATTATCAATGGTGTTATACCATCCATACCATGGTTGTAGCCTCCTCTTGAGGGTTCCATTACACTCGCTAGAGAATTTAGGTCCCCACGACCTATCAAAGTCAAAGCACAATATTCTCTTAGCTCTCCTTTTCACTCACAGCCTACATGGTCTCATCATTCTGATAGTTTTCCACATCATTCTAGGTCCATTACTCATACAGTTCCTTCACATCGATATCCATCGTCACCTCATTTTTATCCACATAGGTGTTCATCATCTCCATGCTCTACCTCACATAGGTGTCCATCACCTCCGCACTCTCGCTCACCTAGATTTCCATTACCTTCATGCTTTCCTCCACATAGGTGTCCCTCATCGTCTGGGTCTCATTCATTGGTACATATTTGGTCTTATTCACTGCCAATATTAGAGCATGATCGCACACCTTTATCTTCGAAATCATCGGGTATAGGACCCTCATCTTTCACTTTCATCAGATAGCACACTCACTATTACAAACTTGGGGGGCATCATACTTATCTTCCTCCCCCCATCACTATCAGTTACCTTATATATTATACATGGCACATCTCATTTTCACATGCATATACACATCTTGATACACTCTTGTATTGGCATTACCCTAGGACGTACACTTGTGCTTAGGTTCACACTTGACTATTGAGGGAATACTATACACATGAACCTCACACAATGCACACTTTACACATCGCATATTCATCACACCCCTTTCTTACAGCTTCAGTTACACACTATACACATTCACGACACATCTTTCTTATATCTACTTCTACACATTGTGCTCATTTTTTATTCATACTCGACAACCAAACATCCCAATATAAAATGAACATCACCACACTCACTTTCACTCTTTACGCTCTATCCTTTATCGATCATGTATTTTTAGTGCACATGTTCACACCATTTCCCAATGACGCACTCTTTCTTTATGGTTCATTCTTGACTGTTGAGGCGTCTTTTATCAATGAACCTCATCTCATCCATACACATCTAATTGGGGGGAATGCTTTTCCTATTATACTCATACTGCATTCTATTCCATCTCATCCACATCATATTGCATATCTTGTTCGCATTTACTCTTTCTTTCTTATGCTTACATGTACACTTTATTACACATGCTAGAAAAATATCTTGTATGGCAAAATATTTCCATATACACATGCACGTTCATTTACCTTATAGTTGTGGATGCATATTTCATTAATATCGATACACACAACACATATATTTTGTGTAGTACCTCTCATCAGTCCCACAACGGATCCTAGGGGCATCCACTTTCATACACACTACAGGTTATATTGTTTCATTTTTCATAGCACACTACTATATCAGATTATACACTCTTTCACATACTTTATATCTTTCTAACATGCTAATGGGTGCTTCATTTACAACATTTTTCTTACATGTCTATTTACTACCATGGTTGTCTGCTTCTTTGTTTAGCATTGTTTGTCATTGTATGTCATTATTTACGGGTTTTTCCCTATGTCTTTCTTGTTCTCTTATTGCTTGTATGTTTGTGGCCACTTCAACCTTGATTTTATTGTGACATCATGAGTGATGTCCCATGTTTGAAATATGCTTTTCATGGTCTACATTGTCTTCTTGCATGCTAGCTTACAAATTGTTTTCTTGTTTTCTAGTTTATATATTGTCTTCTACTTGCATGTTTATCTTGTTTATATTAACACTTGCTTTCCTGACCAATTTTTTGTGTGTGCCTTGATTTCTTGCATGGAACCTTGGAGGTCAAGAAAAGGATATTCCATGCAGGGAATATTCCTAGAATACATCATTAAAAAGAGTGGAGGGTTTGCAAAGGGATACACATTCACAATTGGAGGACGACATCGACACTTGGCACGTGATATATTCAGGAAAGAAGGAATGGTGGTGGGTGTCGATCCTATAAAAAGATATGCTCAAGCTAGAGATAGGAATGGAAGATATACACGAAGATATAATATAAGAGATGATGCGAGGTAGAGAGAATGCATAGAGAATGCAGAGTACAAAGTGTTGTAGTAATGCTAGGGTTTAAATCTGTAACACCCTTGATTGTTGTTATTTTCCTCATTTGCATTCAAGTGTTGATATGTGATTTTCCTTATAAGGATATGTTCTTCTGATTATTGGAAATCATGCTTGATATGGATGAATATTTTTCTGCTCTTAAGATCCTTTGACTAAATTAGAATGGCTTCTCTGAATCCATTTTTCACTTCTGGTAGGTGATTTGCAATCTGGTTTAAGAATGTGAACGTATCTATTATCTGACTCATCCTTGGATCAATTTCAATGATCCAAGGAATGTTAAAACTGCTCTATTAAATAAATGGTAAAATTTACATTCCATGAGTTAATATGCACATTGAACTAAACTTTGTTGTTACAAGTTCTTTAATTTCTGTGTGAACGTACTTCCTTTCAGTGGGTTGTTTTTCTTGGGTCATTGGAGATCGACCATGACAAGTCATTGCTGATGAAAATAGAGATGCAACCTATTCACAGTATAAGGGAGATCCAGGATCCTATATAGGACTAACCTATAGGATCCTAAGCTAGGTAAAAAACTATATATATTTCTACCTAAGCTATGTCACTTGATAGAATTATGATTCCAATTTAATCTCTGTGCTAATGGAATTGGGAAGGTTACTGGGTATTAAATTAACCTAGATCCTGATACTACAAGGTATTATTGTAACCTAACCTAGTGTGTTAAACTATGGCACTTTGAATTATTTACCTATGTGGAAATTATCTAACCTAATTGCTAAGACCTATGGTGGGGGTTAGTTGTTAGTCTTATATCCTAAGGTATAAATTTTAATTCTACCTAAGATCTAACGTAAGCAAACTAATCTATCGTAAACTAATGGATAAGAATGGGGACTTAAGTGGTCGCATGCACTTGGGCGATGGTTCCAAGGGAATTTATGTTATAGATAAGGTTTGTAAATGCATACATACTTCCATTTATTGCAGGGGTTAGATGACTTGGTGGAGGATTAGGTGGCAGTATCACTAAAAATGGAAATTCATGTTAATTTGGACTTGGCACTCACCAGACTTGGCAGGTGGTGGAAAGGAGGATTAAGTGGGAGATTTGGAATTAATGAAATTATTATTTTTTGGTTCACGATCCCAAACCACCTTGGTAGGCATGCTAATATATTTTTCTTGGGTTGTTTCACTTTGCATGTTCTCTAATTTTCACTCTGCGTGAACTCTGGTTTTTCAAACCGGCAAATTAAAATGCACTTCATGGCTATTTTTGAAGTTTCAAATCTATTTTTCGTTATGGGGAATTTATAAGAGGCATTGTGGGAGAAGTATCTGGTTGTTTGATCTTTCGTGGAGAAGAGGAGAAGAAGTGATCTCAGCTAGAGGTCTTCTTTGATTTGAAAGAGACACTATCAGACATGATAGGCTCTAACTGTTAAAATCTTTTGGTCTCCTCTAAGTGATTTCATAAAAATAACTTTTCTCTGTGTAGTTTAGTACATTGCATGTTTTCCTAGTTATTTGTTCTAGGTTTATTGAATCCTGCTCTTTGATGTATTGAATCCATTTCAAAGAAAATGGTCTGGCTCGAAATATATTTGTTGTGTTTGTATAAGCACAAAGAAAATGCATACACAGGGGAACTCTGTGATTCTGCTTGGCATAAAGAAATCTGGTAATCGTTGGTTTTAGTTTTTGTTTAACTTTAAACTATTGTTTTTTTGTTGAGTTTTCTTTGGAGATCCTTGGGTTCCTCCTATTTCTGTTGAAATGAATGTCTTGTGATTTTAATCTGGAAGGAACCACGTTTTTATTGAATCTCATCTGCAACTAGAGTTTTAGTTGAAACTTGTTATTTGGGATCTGTTGATTGGGAGTCTATATTATGTGACTCTTATGGTTCGTCTCATAGTTGTAAGAACCAGGTTGTGTTGCAGATGTGTTGTTCTTATTTTCCAACTTGATAAAAACTCTGACTGAAGCCTAGAAACTGTGTGTTACTATAATGAAAATTAGGGTCTGTCGTGAGCCCATACTTGGTTTAGAGTTAGTATTTTATGGTGACCCTATAAGTTCTATAGGGAGTTCTTAATGAAAATGGTATTGATATTTATTGAAGTATGGTTGAAATCTGTTACAATCTTTCAAATCATCCTTGTTGGTAACTAAGGATAGAAAGTTGATTATGTAAGTTTTTTTAACTGAGGCAATTTTAAAGTTTACTTACTACACTCGATATTGCTTTACGACGCGGAAGTTTTCTATTGATTCAATGTGGGTAATATATATTGCAAGGAAATTCTAAGGATTTGTTTCTTATTTATCGTAATGATAACTGGGCAAGGCGTCAGTTCAGTTAAGAAGCTATCTAGTTTTTCTTTGTTTAAAATATAAACCATTAAAGGGGTTATAATTACCCGAACTGGATATAATCAGTAGAATTATTTGATTTGGTGAGAAATCCTACTGAACAAGGTGCTCAAGTTGTATTTTGAGACTTGGACATAAGGTATTTGTTGTAAATACTACTTGGTCTTGTCATTTGGATTTAGTCTATTTTTGGACGAACTCTTGTAAATGCAGATCTCTTAATTAGACAATTGCATGTTAAAGGGTTAGTTGTATATGCTTGGAGAAAAATGGAAATGATAGTCTTGCTAATTGTTTGGTAAACATTGAAAGTTTGACTGGAAATCATTTGGTAGTTACCATTCTGGTTAGGAATTCAATCTTTTACTCTAGGAGTATTAAGTTGAGAGGCAAGGCAATTAATTCTATCTTGGCTGAACTCTTGAGTAAATTTTGAGTACAAGTTCTTACTCGAATTTCATTTCTTAATTGGATCCATTGAATTAATATAGAGCTGACAAAGAATTATTTATAACTCTTCGTGTGTTATGGCTGTGATCAGCCCTCACTATTTTAATGTTCTAAATGAAATGGATCAATTGCTTGATTGGGAGATCTTGTTTTTAAATAGGTTCATAAGCTTCTTCTTCTTACTGTAAAAATTATTTTGGATCACTTCCTTGGAATCTTGTATACATTCTTAAAATTGTAATTGGGTTGAAAAAGGAATTGTTATTTATGAAAGTGAAGGAAATGATTGCTGAAGTAGGATCACTGCTGATAAGCTTCTTTATTACTACAAGTAGAATTAAATTCAATTGTTAAGGAATTTTGATTGACTGATCTTATAGGATAAAAGTTAATCATTGTTAGTTAACCTTTTCTTATTTAACTTTGGACTGAAATAGAAAAAGAAGGTGAATGATGATTGGTTTGTTGAAAAGAGAATGCAAACTGTTGGTTGAGTGATATTCTCCCTCTCCTTGGGTATTTTTATATTATCCTGTTGTGATGGATATCTTAAATAATGATAGATGATTCATCTTAATTAAAATCATGTTGTAAGAAACCTTTTTATCTTATGATAAATAACTAAGTATCGTATTCTATTGTGATGAGATTTGGAAACAATGTGATTGTATGATCTGTTGTTGTTAAAGGAAATCAATGAGATCAATTTATGTTAAAATGTTAAGATAGATAGTATATATATATCATATTCTGCTCTTCCCTCTTAGAAGTGATTTCAGGATGTTAATTCTCTTCTTCTTTTTTATTTGTAATTACTTATGCCTATTGTATGATATACTAATTGATCCTTGAAGCAGGGTTGTTTTATGGAAGCAATTAGTTGAGTGCACTTCGTTTTAAGGATTAGTTCTTATCATGCTCAGTTCTTTGAACTAACTTGTGATAGTAATTTTTACAAATGGACATCGTAGGTGCTAAAAGAGGGCATAAACCTATAGGATGCATTGGCTATTTTAAATCTAATTCTTGTAAAGAAATCTGATTGATCTTGAGATGTATTAAACTAAAAATTTATAATCTTTCGAAGGAATGTTGTTGTTCTGTCGTGTGTCTAATTTTCACAAATCTTGTAAATGTATAAGTTTGACTATGAATTGGAAGTTGAGATTTTTTTTGCATTGGTTGTGTAAATTATCTTGTACCTTTGTCTATAGGAGGGAATCTTGTCTTGATGATATTCCTCTTATTATATATATGATTGGATGTGTATTCTTGATGAGTATTATAAAGGAATCTAGAGGAAGTAAGTTGCAGTTAGACAAATGGCAAAACACAACATTCTCATCTAAGTATTTGATTATATCATATGATGTGTAATAAACCTATAATGAAAACTACCGAATTTGTAAAAGACATAAAAGGGTGTGATAAACCCTAGAATTTGACTATGAGGACGAAGACTCTTCCTCTCTAGCAAAGATATAAATAAAAGAGGAAGATACGATTGTTAATGATTAAGACTTAATTATATTAAGTTTGTTATGTTACAACCTAATAGGTTGTTATGCTTCCTTAGGCGGTTAAGTATTTTTAAAAAGGAACTTATGTGGTTGTTTCCCTGTTTTTGGATAACAGGTTGTTAAGCCAAAAAATAACAAATCTGGAAGCAATCTTAGGTTAATAAAGTTCTTAGGATTAATTGAATCCGACATTTCAAAGGACTCAAAGAGTGTTGGGCTCAAGGTTGGATGGGTTACCAAAATCTGATTTCCCATCAATCCAAATTAAACTATTATAAGTAACCCTTTAGAGGTATGTACATCTTGAAGAGGCTGTTCTGTAGGATGTTGGCACACATCAACTGCAAGGCTATACATTCGAGAAGATTAGGATCTTCTCAAGGATATAGCAGTGCAGTTAACATGTGGCAACACCCTTCTGTATTGATCATCAAGAACTACACACTTTTGGACTTGTTCAAGTTTCACTCTAGGTCTGGATAGTAACATAGTTAGGATATGAAGTAGCCCTCTTGGACTCAGGGTACTTTGGCACATGGGCTTAACCTAGGTTGACCCAGTAATCCAATTTACCCTAAGTCTTTGTGAGCCTCTTCCTATCATAACCTATGTTGTTGACCTGATTTAGGGTTAAATCTTGGGCAAGGGGACTGACCGAAGTCAATATAAGACATTCTAGATAACAATAGAGTGGGGTGAAGGACGTATTCTAGATTTACATGTATGTCGTCAAGGAATAAGTAATATGAACAGTATGTTAGAAATATTTGTCAAAAGTATCACAAGCTGCTAATTACATTGTCTTATGTCACCTAGTCTAAGGAGCATGATGCCAATGAATATTGGTAGCAAATATTCAGTTAGGTTCCTTAGACAGATCAATCAAAAGCCAAAATAGGGTAAGAGAACCAAGTATAAGAAGTACTCAGAAGAGTATTCAAAACTTAAAGTTACACATGAATAGATCGGTAGTTTACTGAGTCATGGGATGAATAGATCGGTAGCTTACCGAGTCATTACAACTGCATATGGTTATCTATTATAAGAATGGTTGTTATGAAATGTGTGTTCTAAATTATGTATTTAGAATAGAGAACATTAATCATGCAATTTTTTTTTCCTTGTTTCTAAAGTCTTAAAAATGGGAATGTTACAAAATCACTTAGTGCTAAGGGTTATACAGGATTCCATAAGCCTTTGTATGGCACTAGGATCTATAACAAGGGTTAAAATGGGAAAATTATATCTAGGGTCTCATATCAGAGAAGCTTATAGGAGTTGAGTCTCTGTCATTTAATATTGATGGTCTGAGATGACCCTTTTTTACTGTAATGTGGCTACTAGAACTATTTTAAATCAATATATGGGTTCATTTTGTATATCATGCTTAAGGGTGTAAACCCTCATGTTATATACTATCATGGCTCAGATCTAGTTTATTATGCTTATTACAATGTTATTTAGTTTATGTAATGCATTAAGGTGTGAATTTGTTAGTTGCTCCTTCTACCTTTTTAAATAAGTGAATATACTTCTACTTTTGCAAGTCATCCTCCATTAATGGTTGTACCCTCTCAAAAATCTCACATAAAGGAGGGGCTCGATGCTTGCACATGCCTCAGGTGAGTGCCTAGTGCCCCCTAGGTGATAGGAAGGCACACTTGGGGTTAGAAAATAGTATTGAGGGTAAATAAATGACTACATCTTGGTTCCATTTTTGGGACCTCTTTTTGAAGTTGTTGTGAGAATGGTGCGTGATAACAGAGTGCTTGACCTTGGACAGTGTCGAAGCATGGCTTAAAATTACAGAGGATGTGTTTTCTTAGATATTTAGTACTGGACCTAAGTTTGATACACGTAAATGGGTAGAAAAACATCTGTATCATGAGTCGTATGATACCATATTTTTTTGTTTTCAATGGAATTGTATGAATGGTTTTTGGAGTATGCATCTAGATCAAGCTGGTATTATAGACCTCACATATGGACCTAAAAGGAGTATCATAGGCTGCATGATGTTGATTTGACTTGGACATGTGTTGTTGATCATTGGTGGAGTAGAGTGTTGACGAGTTACACCTTGGGGTACGTGATTTCTACATATTCTTCTCTAGAGATTATTGAGTTTGAGTTCCTGAGGGAACCAAGAGGATCATTCTTAAGTGTTATCCCTTTAGCTATAAACATCCTAATCATTACAATAATTTTGGAAGCATTTCCTATGGCCAGTTAAGCTTCTTCTAAGTGTTGGGTGAGGAAGCTAGGGTGGAAGAAGATGGCCGACCTTGCGACTGAAAAGGAGAGGGAAGAAAGACGAATTAAGTATAATGAATCTTGTGAGAGGGAGTTAGATAGACAATATGAAGTTGTAGGAGCAATGGAATTATGGAGGTAGATGTTGTGGGAAGGAATTGAGGTTTGTGTCGAGGACGTGGATCCTAAGCAGTTTGCGCTACCCCATCTTGAAAGGCATGGGAGAGAGACCCCTTCAGCTTCTGATAAGATCTTGTCACTTGGATAAAGAATATCCATCAGTGCGCATCTGAATCTACCTGGTGACCAAATCCTGGCGCTTAGTTTTCGAAATCTAGAGTTGATTATTGCTAACCCAGTTTCTATTGGTGGAAGTGACTGATAAGCACCAAGGAGGTATAAATTTTCATTTGACACATCTATGTCTGCACAATCATTTCCTATGTTTGGAGGTATATTTTATGGAGCAGAATGTGGGAAAAGTTCAAGTACACAAAGCCTGGGTATCACATCTGGAAGTAGTGTGAGAAACACATCTGGTAGCAATACAATATCATAGACCATTAGTACATAGTTCAACATGATAGTGGGGACACAAGACGTAACCACTTTCAGACCTTTACCAGTTATGGGAGGTGGGTTTGGTGGAATAGGAACTAGCAGACCTAGTGGACCTAGTAGATCTAGAGGATCTATTGGGTCAGGAGGAATATGCGCTAGTGGATCTAGTGGATTTGGTGGTAGAGGCAACATTAAATGAAATCAAGGTTCTAGATTAGGTGGACAAGGGCCTCAACCACCTTAACAAGTATTTTTTGAAATGTCTTTACATCTACCAGATTATAAAGGCATTGAGAATGTTGTAGAGCATGTACACAAATGTGAGCTGATATGGCGCATGAAGGGGATCACTACCCCAGAATGGAAGGCAAGTTAGTCTATAACAATGTTGCAAGGATGTGTGCATAGTTCGTATCATAAATATGACCCCCACTAGATAGTTGTAGATTACACCGCATTGTGTAATGCCTTCTCAGCTGAATTTCATATTCCTAAGTTTGAACAAAAGAGCATTAGCACATTGAAGGAAATTCAACAAGGTATGGAAGAGAGTGTACGGGTATATGATGCACATTTTAAGAATCTGTTATCAAATTTGTCTTATGATATTCATCCTTCTCATCCTGCTCAATGGTTTATTGGAGGATTAATAACACCTTTGAGGAGGGCATTTTTACATAAGACTTTCACAGACCCATGCAAGGCCTTGGAGGCTACCCTGTGCACTGAGGTTGTAGGAAGCGTGGATACCAGTGTTAGCCCTTTTCTTGAAGATCAAATTACTGCAATGGCCAAGCAGCTGGAGAAGCTATCTATGAACTTAGAGCATGTGACTTGTTATGTTCTATGGTGCACGGATTGTGAGGTAGAGGGGCACATGAAAGACAGTTGTCCTTGGAGATCGGTACGTGCCATAATAGTAGACTGTGATATTTTCCATAGAGATCATGATATAAGTAGGTATCTTCTATTGCAGCATATGATCCATAAGAATGTATCTGACTATTGTAAGATTTATAATTCTACTACTCATGACACCAAGGATTGTAGATTGATTAACCAGATACATGATGTCATTGATATTGTTGTGTGTTAGACCATCATTTCAAACAATTCCAAGGATGATGGTCATCACTATGAAGGATGTGGAGATGGAGGAGCTCATGGAAGAGGCTTTTGCGGAGGATTTAGAGGTTTTGGAAATCATAGAGGTGGAAGAGGTGAATTCCCTCGTATAACCTATTATAACTGTGGGTCCACAGAGCATTACAAGTGCAAGTGCCCTAATTTTTTACAATGCTCTTGGTGTGGAAAGAAGTAAAAGTATGAGGAATTCCCAGAGATATTTGAATATGTGATCCAGAAACATCAGAAAGAAAAAGGAACTGGGATGGTAAACATTAAGAAAATAGACTCACAATGGATGCGAAGGGTGGCACGTGAGTCAGAATTAGAACATGTACTAGTGACGACATGAGATAAGGATGTGTGCACCAAGGAGAAACCAAATCAGAGTCCATTTATTATAAGAGAAGAGGTGTTGTATGGGAAGTATCTAGACCCTACCCATTAGAAGGAATTCTATCAAGAGACCATGGACATGATCAGGAGTCTTCAAGGGGAAATTCAATGTTTGAAGGAGAAATCTAGGAAGTTGGGATAGAAGAAAAGAACTGAGGTTCCTCAGTTAGATATAGATGATGTTAGAGAGGTGTGTAAGATATTACACCAAGATACTATCATTCCTTTGTTAGGGAAATGGTTGAGGGATAAGATACCAAGTGCTTGAGCAGAGTGCAAGAGGTAGGTTTTGTATGTTAACCTTCCTTCCCACAGCCTCAACTATGATAAGGATATTACCTTGATTGTAGTTTTTGATAGATGAATCCTAAGTAATATTTTGATAGACACGGGTGTGGAATTTAATGTTATCACCCTGGATGCTTGGAATCAAATGGGAAGGCCCCCATTACAACCATCTTCAAATGTATTGTATATGGCCAATAATACAAAGGCAATTCCCATTGGTGTTTTAAAGGATGTTATCACTATCCAAGGGGTAAAATTCACTAGAGACTTAAAAGTCTTAGCACTTGTTGAGGTAGATAACTTTCCAGTGTTACTTGGGCACCCCTGGTGCTGTAATAACAATGTTTACTTACATTTCACTAATGGGTATATAATTTTTGGGAACAAAAAGGAATGGGCTATCATTCCTTTGACAAATGGGAAGTCAACACCCTATATTGAGCCTTTAGGGGAAGAAGACCTAGACAGGATTTTCTTGTGCACTATTGAGGACCCTGAAGTTGTGTAACCAATAAAGGAGGGATTTATTTAGTGGGAAGATGCTCAATCTATAAGTGATACAACCAGTGTGGCATGTGATAATTGGACACACGAGACATATGAGTTGGTCAGAAGGTAGTTAAGAGGCTCTCTAACAAGAGTAATAAAGGTGTGCTCAGTCAAGCACTTAGAAGGAAAGAAGTTGCGAAGTTATTCTGGAGGAGCCAACCCTGAACCTACGAGGAATGGAGACCCAGTGGAGAGTGAGATCGAAAGGAAATGGATGCTTAGTTATACCTTGCTGAGGACTGCAACAAATCGGTGGATGACACATCGCCATAGCCTTCTAGAGTGGTGCAAAGTGATAATCACATTCTCTATTAGGTTTTCTTGGAGCAATGCACCTACTATCATACAATATTATCATGGGGAAGGAACCCACCTCGTTTCACGTCTAAACATGTGAGAAGGTCTAGATGGAAGGTGCAGAGGCCTTGCCACCTTGTTTATGGGTGCATAAGTTGTACTCCACCTTACAAGGTTGCACGTGCACATAGTACATTCACTCATAGATGAATCATCAGACAGGAAATTAGCAGGAGCTGACGGATGACCTCCTTCAAGCTTCCAAATATCGAAGTACCAAACCATCGGTGGATGAGGTGTTACAGGTTGTTAAGAACCTAATGATGGGAGATATTTCCATGTCAGAGGATAGAATACTAGAATTATAGGTGCACGGGCTTAGAGTGCACTTTGATAGGAAGAACAGAGGAGGATACTCTTGAGTGTGCATGCGTGGAAAACTGGAAAGGAAAATGGTCTCGTGTCAATGGTGAATAAGTGCGGAAATTTGGATGTTAACTCATAGCTAAAGGTACGGTTAAGTTATGGATGGTGCTAATGAGGCAAGCATGCACTACCATACCCCCGTTTTTTTAAACAAAGAAGTTACAATTGAGTTTTCCTATGATGACCTAAGGAGGCTATTATTTGATACTATTGTTAGAAAAGTAGGATTGGATAGATCATTGAGCTATTCAACGCGTTTCAAGAATGAATTTCACAAGGGTACCATGAGCTTAAAGGCATTCACCACTCCCTTAGGGAGAGGACATCAAGTTAAAGTAAGGTGCATGCCCAAATTCAAAGCACCTTATCTAATGAATCCCAAATCTTTGAGTGAAATTTAAGGATGAGATTGACAATATGATCACATCAAGATCATGAGTCTGTTTAAGAATTGGAAGTATAATTTGATGGTCTCAGTCACTATATAAGGATGGGAGGATAAGGAATATGTGTTGATTATAAGGATTTGAATGTCATATGGTGTTATTAACCCTTTCCAATTTCCTTCAACTAGGGATCCTGAAAGGAGTAGTCGGTGTGTGAGATCTATTCTTTCATAGATGGATTCTCAGGATATCATCAGGTTATAATACAGGAGACTAAGAAAAGACAACTTTCAACCACTGAATGGGGAATATTTTTCCTACACAGTTCATGCCTTTGATGGAATAAGGTGCTACCTTGTGTTTTTCAATGCATTTGTGGTTGTAGGAATTTCAGAAGTCATCCATAAAGTTGCTTCAAGTCTAATTTGACGATTGGACAGTATATGGATTAGTCGAGATCATTGTGAAATTTGAGGCTATGTTTAAAGATGGTTGGGCAGTTGAAGGATTCCTCAATATTAAGAAATGTGTTTTTATTACACCTATAACTCCATTTGGAACCCTTTAGGCATATTCATTGTAAGGAAGGGCTGTTGGGTGGATTCATCGCCAAAGTTTTTGTTTTGTGGGATTGTGGGCGCTACCAGTCAGAGTGTATTGCATGGATTCCTTGGGGCATATGAGGTATTACTAAGAAATTTATCAAGGGGTAGCCAAGATCATCATGCCAGTGGAGAATTAATAAACCAAATGTATTTCACTAGGAGAGACACAGCAAAATGGCTTTGATACATTGAGAAATATCTTATCACTGCACCCCATATAGGCTTTCCTTCTTGGGATATAGCCCATTCCATGTACATGTTGATGTCTTGAGGGATGGCGATTGGGGAAATCTTAACACAACTGGGACGAAATGGGTTGACGCACCCCTTTTTTTTTGTTCCTTGTATTTTTCTAGTAGAAGTTGACACCATTAGATCAGAACTATACTATAACTACTGAGCGCGAAGCATTGTCAATTAGCTACGTACTACACAAATTTAGGTAGTATCTACTGGAAACACCTGTATCTTTACTTAGACGCAATGGCATTGAATTACCTATAACAAGCTCCCCATTTTACAAAGGTTGCATAATGTTGATGGGTATTTTTTTTGTTTCAAGAATTTGAGTTTTACGGCAGTTGTGAAACTAGGTAAGAGTAATTTGGACCTAAACCATTTAATCGAGATTACTGAGGGGAGGATGGGTAGAGCCTTGAGGATACAATTTCGGATGCGTACTATTTATATTAACAGTTGTTCCTTCTGACCTTTGAAGATATAGCTTGTTTCTCAAAATGTATGTGGCATTCAGAGGGAATAATCTTTAAAGGAGTCGGTTAATCCATATGTCACCATGCCTACGGTTAATCATGGAGATTTATACAGCTAGTCCGTGATGAGTTTTAATGTCGGTTTTGCTATATCTGAATGCGTGTATAATGGAGGAACACATGGTGGGATTACAGGAGACCCTATCTATGGAATACACCGCGCACAATATCCCTTCTACATGTTTTTGGTGGGAACACAGTTTACAAGAGATTATAAAAAAATTGAGTTTTGTAAGGCTTGTGACCATTTTCATGCCTTGGAAACTAGGGAGAAGAGAGAGATGCCATGATACTGATTTCTGTTGCAGAAACGCATTTGCATAATTGGGAAATCTGTATTTTGTAGGAATCGATTTCACCTGCCACAAGATTAGTTTGCACTATATCATTACTTGGCATAGATTACTTACGGGTGGGGAGATGTGACACCTACAAAGGATTTCATAGTGGCAATACTAGCTAGGTTCTTTAGGAAAAATTTAATCAACGATATGGATTGTCCATTAAGTTAACAAGTGATAGGTATACTCATTTCCTTGAATGATATATTCAAAATCATATGGGCATATTCATGTAAGCCCACCCCAAGACTTACCACCCACTATCACCCAGAAAGCTAATGGACTATCGAGGCATTTAACAGATAGTGATCACATAGTGGCGCAAAATTAGTGATGTAGTCATAAGAGATTGGGATGATAAAGTTCTGTTGTGTTATGGTCATATCGGACTACGTTATAAAGTTGAATAATGAGGCCACACCTTTTCAATTTGGTTTTTAGCGTCAGAAGTAATGTTACCGCATCATTGAATTCAGTTCACCCATTCACGGTAAGACACTCACAATAGGGTTACTGATGAACAAGCACTTGAGGAAGGATTGATAAGTTAATTAGTAGTGAGAGTGGGAATTTCTCACTAGAGTTAGAAAATACAAAAACACCGGTAGAAGGCATGACATGATAAAACACATCAGAACAAACAATTTGAGGTTGGCAGATGGTTTCTATTTTAAGAATTTAAGTTTCTGGGCCATACTTGGAAATGCAGAATTCCATTGGATGGGCCCACATTAATATCCCTATAATCTTGATTCAGGCACTTCCCGTTACAAGCATTGGAGGATGGAACACTGTTACCAGTCCATTCAAATGGTATTAAGGCTGAAAGCCCTCCTGTAAATAAGGCTTCCTTGTTTTGTAAATAAGGCAGATTTCCATTTAGCCTAGGATTTGCCCTTATGCTTTCCTTCCTTTCTTTTTTTTGTTGTGTACGTGTTAATGCACCCTTAGCCACTAAAATTTCAAGAGTTTTATATGTGTAGAGGTCCACATCTATTTTTCGTGTGGGGTGGAGTGATTGGACAAGAAGGGAAGTTTGGTAATGGAATTTTTGTTTCAATGGCCTGGGTTACAGGATTAAAAGCATGTAGTTTGAAAGCTGCATGTGAAAAGGTAAACATAGGAATTTGGTTTCAGAAAGGCTTTAACAAAAACAAAAACCATGTTACAAGGGTAAAAAAGTGTAGGAACAACATGAGGTTGGCGATGTCAAAAATTAGGATTATGGTAGATAGAAGTGCCTTCAGTCACTGCAAGTGGCATGTAAGGATCTTTCGATAAGTAAAGTTTTTTTCACCATAAGTTTTGTAGAAGTTTTTTTGCATAATTGGGCATGGAGGTAAAAGGGTGAAGGTCGTTTTAGAAGAAAAAATACACCTTTTATTGGCAAGGTTATGCTAAGTAGGTGGCATTCATTTAATAATCACGGCAAAAAAATAAAAGTATAAGTAGAAGGCAGAGTCCATTATTGTTTTTCCTTTTCATTTGGTTATTGAAGCAAGGGGTCAATATCCTCCTACCATTTAGGAACTACTATTTGTAAGCTTATGATGATAAAGTGATTGTCTTTATGATGAACAAGGGTTTGATGAGACAATGATGGTCAACCCCATTGTAAAAGGGACATAGATCGTGAGGGGTTACAAATCCTAATTGGGTATTGATGAGATTAGAATGTTGTTGACATTTAACACATTTATTGATGTACATGCAACAACTTGATTTAACATGGGCTAGTAATCGCCCAATTTAGATGATGCACATTTAGTGAAAACTATACTGTTAAAGATGTCCCACATATAGCCCGTCAATGGAATTCGTTGATTACTTAAGTGGCTCATGGGATATGAGCCATCATAATCAATATGTCGTTTAAATATGTTTTTGTATATAAACCCCACCTACAATGAATCTCAGGTAGAATGTTGAAGAAAATATCACTTGGTGTTTTTTGATAAACCAGATGATATTTTTTTATTGTGACGCTAGTCGTAGATTTGAGTATAACCACCAAAGTCTGTTGGATTTTTTTTGTGATATTGATTAAGGGAGATAATTTTTGTGGGAATGATGGATCAATTATATTGTACAAAAAAACAATTTGGAATCATCGATCGATAGGGAATGAGTGATGCAAAAGGTCGAAGCCATGGTTTTTTTGTGATTTTGTTAAAAGATCAGGTATTTTTTGGATATGTAAATAATTATGATAAAGATTTTAAGTAAATTAAACATGGTTATATATTTTGTAGAGACGTCATTTTTTGAATGGAGTATATTCTTAATTTATGGTTATTAAATAATATTAAAAAATAAATGCATGATACTAAATATGTATTAACACTGATAAAACAATTAAGTCTAAGGGAGAGGAGCTAGGAGTTTTGCACCCTAAGTGATGTGTACAAAACCATTACCTCAAATTTTGAAAATATAGAACGCATGTTTAATTTTTCTTAAATCCCTTTGATCATTACATCATCCCAAAATTCCACGATCCTCTAACAAATATGGACACCATGGGCTCCCTTGCATCACTCTCCCCTATCGCTGATATTCCAAACTAATTTGGGGTTATTGTACATGATTTATCAATCATCCACAAAATGATCTCTCTTATATCACCTCATCGAGACAATCCAACAACCTTGGGTATACTCAAATCTATGACTCTATCACAAAAAAAAATCTACCATCTGGTTTATCAAAAATGCTAAGTGATTTTTCTCAATGTTCTGCCTAGCTTTTTTTAATCGTAGGTGTGTTCTACTACAACCAATATTTAATGACATATTTGTTGTATGATTTCTCATATCCAATGAATCACTTAATTAATTCAGAATTCGCATGATGGTATATGCGGTGGACACTTACGATATTGTTTTCACTAAGGCATCCTACGGTTGGGCTATTCTGGCTCATGCGCAATCAAGATTGGGGTTGCATGTACTCAAGAAATGTGTTAAATGTTCAAAAACTTCTAATCTCACTCACAACCTAGTTAGGATTTGCAATCCCTCAAGATCTTGGCCCTTTTCAACACTGGGGGCTTGACCTCATTTGTCTCATCAACCTCATTCCATCACAAAGACATCACTCTATATCATAGCTACCGAATCTTTGACATCCCTTACAAACTCATCACAGACAAAGAAAATATTTCAGAATAAGGGAAGTTAAAAATTATGTGCACATTCAATATCAAATGAAATCTTTCATCACCTTATTATCCCCAGAAAATGAATTACTTGAAGCTTCTAATAAAAAAATCAACAAATCCTCAGAAACCGTCGCCCAGAAGGTATTTTGACATCATCCAAATCCCATTGCTCTCTGGTCTACTAATCAACTATCCTTCATACTCCTACAGGTACTAAACCATTTTTTTTTTTCTTAACCTATGGCTCCAAGGGGTCATACACCTTGAATTAAAATCTCCGTCACTGCTCTGCATCTATCCCTCAGAGACTTCAATCTCTGATGAGGATTACGGCAAGATGTTTAACACAATTGGGTTATTAGATGAATTTCCTAAATTCCTTGAACAACCATCATTTTCCTCAAGAGTGCATCAACGTGCATACAATAAACATTCAAAGAATGTGAATTCCAATATGGGTGTCTCTCCTCACAGAAACATAAAATGTCATACTACTTTGGACGGATAACCTGGAAATTTTTTCCCCAACTGGATCGGTCCATATGTCATCACTCACAAGTATGGTCGCGAGCTTATCATCTATCCTCCTTGATGGTACAGCTTGAAAAGAATCTTTAATCCTTTCCTTGCCTATAGACCTTTCTACTTTTATGCCTCTCCCAATTATGACCTAATACTTTGAAATCTAATTCTTATAATTATTGACGCCGTATAATTATGCCTAACCTTAGTGTTTCCGCCTATCCACACGTGGATCTCCAGGCATTACCACATCTTCTTCATATTCCTCTTCTATCAATATTTATCTTATAGTCCATTCCGTCCATTAATTTATATTTCCCTACCTTTCTACATTTTCTCCTATATTGGATTCAAATATAATAAAAATTAAAGTTTTGGGGACTGCTAATACTCTGTCCATCCTCTTCCCTTGACCCTCCTAGCATAAAATGACTTAATAGAGGCCTAGTTTTTCCATCCACATAATTAACTTCCTATTAAGGATTTATTGTTACCTCGAACAAGTTTTTATTCGGGAAAACTACCTGATTCCTCGAGCGAAGAAATTAGGTAAGATTATGTTGTCCTTCTAAAGAAAAAAACTAAACTCCTAAAAGTAATATAACTAAAGAAGAGAATATTGTCTAAATAACCTTCAAATAATTAAAAACCCTTTCCATTGTTAAAGTTATAAAGGAAATGTCTTGTTGTGCTTAAATCGCGTTGACTACATGTTCTAACTGATTGAACAACTAAATTATGGTAGTTATAAGAAATTAAATAAGATCCTCAAAAACTTTTAAGATTAGTATATAATGCTATAAAGTGCTCATCATTTTATAAGCTATTTTAAGAAAAATATTATTCCTTCGATGGAATCACCCCGAAACTTACGGCAACCAAATCCTAGCTGGGTGCTCCTATTAAGCCTAGAAATGACTAAGTCCCGTCCCGGAGCAGGGGAATGAAAACGGCGCTGAGTCAATAGTAGGAAGAAGGTGCATGATGAAGAGCATGCAGGAGAAACTAAGTTCATGCAAACCATTTGAAAACAGTGAGTAGTTCTGAATAAAGGGCTTGAGTAAACATGGAGCGTGCAGAGGTGGCGTGCTTATGTAGAGGAGGGTTCTATAACTTTAGCCGCATTGAGGAATATATGTTGCAAATGAAATCATGTGAGATGTGGTAATGCATTATAATGGATAAGGGTTAGTGCATGAAGACTTGTGGCCTAAGGAAATAATATTCCAGGAATAATCAAGGGTTAATAATCATTGTGGCTTAAAAAAGTGTAAAGTGGAAATTAATCATAACTTTATCAAGTTGGCATATGCCTTTCATTATGATGGAGCATGATTCCTCTTGTGCATGTATCTACTCATGAGTAATGGTAGGTAGTGGTGAAAGATCCCCTCTTATTTAAGAATGTGTTTGGGGTCCTAAACACATGTGAAAGGCATAGGGTGGGTGTGTATGGGATGTGAATGGCTGCGAGGAATGAGATATGATGAAATACGAGGGGAAGAAGATGTGTGATTCAAGGCACGATATATTTAGGGTGGGGCATAGATAGAGCATGGGTAAAACCTTGAGAGAGTCACTTGTAGAGTTTAGGTTGTTTATTTCAATGATGTTTTTCAGTCTGTGCTCTAACCCTTTTGATGTATCTAGCTACTATAAACAGTTTGAATCATTAAATATTATTAATTGTTATAAATATCTTTTGTTTATGGGTCCAACCCTAATATTCTCATATTGCTATGCTTCAGATTCTGATTTCTTTGGGAGGATGTATATTTATTTTACATTATGGTGCAAGTGTTTAGATCTAGTTTCGTCACTTCATAGTAGAATGAACACATGGTTTCTATTCCGTCAACCATTCCTCCATTAAATGGCAAATAATTGCTTAAAGATCAACATAGTAAAGGAGGGGCTCGGAACCCTCGTGGTCCTCAGGTGAGCACCCAGTCAATCGGGTGATTTGTACTTGCACACTCTTTGGGTTTAAAGGTATAGGAAAGGTGACTCATTTTGATTCCATTTTCTGACCTCTTTTGAAAGTAATTTTAAGAATGGTGTGTTATGGACAAACGTTTTACCTTAGCTGTCAAGACTTGGCTTAAGACATGGAGGAGATTTTACACACGATTCTCAACAACACTAGACTTGAGTTTGTGC
>CM034152.1:677252561-677297084 GCA_019776745.2 Taxus chinensis
TTAGAGAATGTTGTAGAGGCATGACACAAATGTGAGCTGATATGGCGCATGAAGGGGATCACACCCACAGAATGGAAGGCAATAGTCTATAAGCAACTGTTGCAAGGATTGTGCATAGTTCGTATCAAAATATGACCCCCATGATTTTGTAGATTACATACACCGCAGTGTTGTAATGCTCTTCTCATCTGAATTTCATATTCCTAGTTTTTAACAAAGACAGTAGCACATGAAGGAAATTCAACAAGGTATGGAAGAGAGGTACGGTATTGGATTCACATTTTTAAATCTTTATCAAATTTGTCTTATGATTTCATCTTCTCATCCTGCTCAATGGGGTTTATTGGGAGGATTAATAACACCTTTGAGTAGGTGCATTTTTACATAAGACTTTCACAACCCATGCAAGGTCCTTGGAGGCTCCCTGGCACTGAGTTGTAGGAAGCGTGGATACCGTGTTAGCCCTTTCTTGAAGATCAATTACTGCAATGGCCAGCACTGGAGAAGCTATCTATGAACTTAGAGCATGGTGACTTGTTATGTTTCTAATGGTGCACGGATTGTGAGGTAGGGGGCACTGAAAGACAGTTGTCCTTGGAGATCGTACGTCCATAATAGTGACTGTGATATTTTTCCATAGGATCATGATATAAGTAGTTATCTTCTATTTCAGCATATTATCCATAAGAATGTATCTGACTATTGTAAGATTTATAATTCTAACTACCATGACACCAAGGATTGTAGATGATTAACCAGTACATGATGTCATTGATATTGTTGTGTGTTAGACATCATTTCAAACCATTCCAAGGAGGGTTCTTCACTATGAAGGATGTGGAGATGGAGGAGCTCAGGAAGAGGCTTTTGCGTGAGATTTTAGAGTTTTGGAAATCATAGAGGTGGAATAGGTGAATTCCCTCGTATAACCTATTTAACTGTGGGGTCCACAGAGCATTACAGTGCAATGCCTAATTTTTTACAATGCTCTTGGTGTGGAAGAAGGTAAAAGTATGAGGAATTTCCCAGAGATATTTGAATATGTATGTGATCCAGAATCAGAACGAAAAGGAACTGGGATGTTACATTAAGAAAATAGACTCCAGTGGATTCGAAGGGTGGCACCGTGAGTCAGAATTAGAACTGTACTCGTGACGACATGCGATAAGCAGGATGCTGCACCAAGTAGAAACCAAATCAGGTCCATTTAATTAATAGAGAGAGGTGTTGTATGGGAAAGTATCCTGACCCTACCCATATAAAGGAATTCTATCAGAGACCATGGACATGATCAGGAGTCTTCAAGGGGAAATTCAATGTTTGAGGAGAAATCTAGGAATTTGGATAGAAGAAAAGAACTGAGGTTCCTCAGTTATATATATATGAATGTTAAGAGATTGTGTAAGACTATTACACCACGATAGTGCGATCATTCCTTTGTTAGGGGAAATGGTTGAGGGATAAAGATACAATGCTTGAGCAGAGTGCAAAGGTAGGTTTTTGTATGTTAACCTTCCCTTCCCACAGCCTCACATGATAAGGTAATTCCCTTTATTGTAGTTTTTGATAGATGAATCCTAAGTAATATTTTGATAGCACAGGGTGTGGAATTTATGTTATCACCCTGTATGCTTGAATCAAATGGGAATGGCCCCCCTTACACCATCTTCAATGTATTGTATATGTCCAATAATACAAATGCAATTTCCCATTGGTGTTTGTTAAAGGTTTATCGACTATCCAAGGGGTAAAAATTCATTTCATAGAACTTAAAAGTTTCAGGCACTTGTTGAGGTAGATAACTTTCCATGTTTACTTTTTGGGCAACCCCTGGTGTCTGTATAACAATTGTTTACTTTACATTTCACTAATGGGTATATATTTTTTGGGAACAAAAGGATGGGCTAATCATTCCTTGACAATGGGAAAGAGTCAACACCCTATATTGATCCTTTAGGGGAAAAGACCTAGACAGGAGTTTCTTGTGCCTATGTGAGGTGGACCTGAAGTTGTGTAACCAATAAAGGAGGGATTTATTTAGTGGGAATTTCTCAATCTATAAGTGGTACAACCAGTGGGCCTGTGTAATTGGCCACACGAGAAATATGAGTTGGTCATAAGTTAGTTAAGAGCTCTCTAACAAAGTAATAAAGGTGTCTCACATTCAAAGCCTAGGAGGAAAAGAAGTTGTCGAAGTTATCTGGAGGGCCCACCCTGAACCTACGAGGAATGATACCCCGTGGAGAGTGAGATCGACAGGAAATGGATGCTGTAGTTATACCTTGGCTTAGACTGCAACAAATCGTGATTGACACAATCGCCATAGCCTTCTAGAGTGTTGCAAGTGATAATCACATTCTCTATTAGGTGTCTTTCCTTGAGCAATGCCCTAACACTACAATTATTATCATGGGAAGGAACCCCCTCGTTCCACAACGTCTAACATGTGAGAAGTTCTAGAATGTAAGGTTGCAAGGCCTTTGCCACCCGCTAAAAACACCTTGTTTATGGGTGCATAAGTTGTCACTCCACCGTTACCAGGTTGCACGTGCCCATATTACATTCACTCATAGATGAATCATCCAGACAAGGAAATTAGCATGAGCTGACGATGACCTCCTTCAAGCTTCCAAATATCGAAGTACAAACCATCGGTGGATGAGGGTTACAGGTAGTTAAGAACCAATGATGGGAGATATTTCCATGCAGAGGATATAATAATAGAATTATAGGTGCACGGGCTTAGAGTGCACTTTGATAGGAAGAACAGAGGAGGATACTCTTGAGTGTGCATGCGTGGAAAACTGGAAAGGAAAATGGTCTCGTGTCAATGGTGAATAAGTGCGGAAATTTGGATGTTAACTCATAGCTAAAGGTACGGTTAAGTTATGGATGGTGCTAATGAGGCAAGCATGCACTACCATACCCCCGTTTTTTTAAACAAAGAAGTTACAATTGAGTTTTCCTATGATGACCTAAGGAGGCTATTATTTGATACTATTGTTAGAAAAGTAGGATTGGATAGATCATTGAGCTATTCAACGCGTTTCAAGAATGAATTTCACAAGGGTACCATGAGCTTAAAGGCATTCACCACTCCCTTAGGGAGAGGACATCAAGTTAAAGTAAGGTGCATGCCCAAATTCAAAGCACCTTATCTAATGAATCCCAAATCTTTGAGTGAAATTTAAGGATGAGATTGACAATATGATCACATCAAGATCATGAGTCTGTTTAAGAATTGGAAGTATAATTTGATGGTCTCAGTCACTATATAAGGATGGGAGGATAAGGAATATGTGTTGATTATAAGGATTTGAATGTCATATGGTGTTATTAACCCTTTCCAATTTCCTTCAACTAGGGATCCTGAAAGGAGTAGTCGGTGTGTGAGATCTATTCTTTCATAGATGGATTCTCAGGATATCATCAGGTTATAATACAGGAGACTAAGAAAAGACAACTTTCAACCACTGAATGGGGAATATTTTTCCTACACAGTTCATGCCTTTGATGGAATAAGGTGCTACCTTGTGTTTTTCAATGCATTTGTGGTTGTAGGAATTTCAGAAGTCATCCATAAAGTTGCTTCAAGTCTAATTTGACGATTGGACAGTATATGGATTAGTCGAGATCATTGTGAAATTTGAGGCTATGTTTAAAGATGGTTGGGCAGTTGAAGGATTCCTCAATATTAAGAAATGTGTTTTTATTACACCTATAACTCCATTTGGAACCCTTTAGGCATATTCATTGTAAGGAAGGGCTGTTGGGTGGATTCATCGCCAAAGTTTTTGTTTTGTGGGATTGTGGGCGCTACCAGTCAGAGTGTATTGCATGGATTCCTTGGGGCATATGAGGTATTACTAAGAAATTTATCAAGGGGTAGCCAAGATCATCATGCCAGTGGAGAATTAATAAACCAAATGTATTTCACTAGGGAGAGACACAGAAAATGGCATTTGATACATTGAAGAAATATCTTATCACTGCACCCATATTAGGCTTTCCTTCTTGGGATAAGCCATTCCATGTACATGTTGATGCTTTAGGGATGGCGATTGGGGAAATCTTAACACAACTTGGAGAAGAAATTGTTGACCACCCCTTGTATTTTTCTAGTAGGAAGTTGACACCAGTAGATCAGAACTATACTACTACTGAGCGCGAAGCATTGTCAATGATCTACGTACTACACAAATTTAGGTAGTATCTACTGGAAACACCCTTTATCTTCTACGTAGACCATATGGCATTGAATTACCTAGTAAACAAGCCCATTTTACAAAGGTGCATATGTTGATGGGTATTTTTGTTTCAAGAATTTGAGTTTACGGCAGTTGTGAAACTAGGTAAGAGTAATTTGGAACCTAACCATTTATCGAGGATTGACTTAGGGGAGGATGGGTAGAGCATTGAGGATACAATTTCGGATGCGTAACTATTTATATTACAGTGTGTTCCTTCTGACTTGGAAGATATAGCTATGTTTCTCAAAATGTATGTGGCATCAGAGGGAATGAATACTTTAGAAAGGAAGCGGTTATCCATATGCACCATGCCCTACAGGTTAATTCATGGAGATTTATACAAGCTAGTCCGTGATGAGGTTTTATGTCGGTGTTTGCTATATCATGAATGCGTTGTAATAATGGAGGAAACACATGGTGGGATTACAGGAGGACACTATCTAGGGAATACAACCGCGCACAATATCCTTCTAGCATGTTTTTGGTGGGAAACAGTTTACAAGGATTATATTGAGTTTTGTAAGGCTTGTGACCATTTTCATTGCCTTGGAAAACTAGGGAGAAGAGAAGAGATGCCATTGATACTGATTTCTGGTGCAGAACCATTTGATAAGTGGGAAATTGATTTTGTAGGATCGATTTCACCTGCCAAACAAAGGATTAGTTTGCACTATATCATTACTTGCATAGATTATCTTACGAGGTGGGTAGATGTGACACCTACAAAGGATTTCATAGTGGCAATAATAGCTAGGTTCTTGTAGGAAAATATAATCAACAGATATGGATGTCCATTAAGTTTAACAAGTGATAGGGGTACTCATTTCTTGAATGAGATATTCAAAATCATATTGGCATAATTCATGGTAGCCCACCACAAGACTACCCCCTATCACCCAGAAGCTAATGGAACTATCGAGGCATTTAACAAGATATTGAGTCACATAGTGGCCAAAATTAGTGATGTAGGAAGAAGAGATTGGGATGATAAAGTTTCTGTTGTGTTATGGTCATATCGGACTACTTATAAAAGATTGAATAAGGCCACACCTTTTCAATTGGTTTTTGGCGCAGAAGTAGTGTTACCCATTGAATTCATGTCACCATCACTGTATATAGCACGCACAAGAGGGTTAGCTGATGAACAAGCACTTGAGGAGAGGATTGATAAGTTAATGTAGTTAGATGAGAGGTGGGATATTTCTCACTAGAGTTAGAAAATACAAAAACCCAGGTAGAAGGCATGACATGATAAACACATCAAGAACAAACAATTTGAGGTTAGGCAGATGGTTCTATTTTAAGAATTTAAGTTTCTGGGCCATACTTGGAAATTCAAATTCCATTGGATGGGCCCATACATTATATCCTATATACTTGATTCAGGCACTTCCCAGTTACAAGCATTGGATGGAACACGGTTACCAGGCAATTTCAATGGGAGTAGGCTGAAGCCCTCCTGTAAATAAGTCTTCCTTGTGTTTGTAAATAAGGCAGTATTTCCATTTAGCCTAGGATTTCCCTTAATGCATTTCCTTTCTTTTTTTTGTTGTGTACGTGTTATGCACCCGTAGCCACTTAAAATTTCAAGAGTTTTATATGTGTAGAGGATCGCACATCTATTTTTGTGTGGGGTGGAGTGATGTGACAAGTAATGGAAGTTGGTAATGGAATTTTTGTTTCAATGGCCTGGGTTAAAGGATTAAAAGCATGTAGTTTGAAAGACTGCATGTGGAAAAGGTAAACATGAGGAATTTGGTTTCAGAAAGGCTTTACAAAAACCATGTTACAAGGGTAAAAAGTGTAGGAACAACATGAGGTATGCGATGTCAAAAATTAGGATTATGGTAGAAGAAGTGCCTTCAGCACTGCAAGTGTGCATGTAAGGATCTTCGATAAGTAAAGGTTTTTGTGCACCATAAGGTTGTAGAAGTTTTTTTGCATAATTGGGCATGGAGGTAAAAGTGTTGAAGGTCGTATTTAGAAGAAAAATACACCTTTATTGCAAGGGTATGCTAGTAGGTGGCATTGCATTTAATACGGAAAAAAAATAAAAGTTATAAGTAGAAGGTCAGAGTGCATTATTGTTTTCCTTTCATTTGTGTTATTGAACAGGGGAATATCCTCTACCTATTTAGTGAACTATTTGGTAGCTATGATGATAAAGTGATGTCTTTATGATGAACAAGGGTTGATGAGACAAATGAGGTCAAGCCCCCATTGTGAAAAGGGACATAGATCTTGAGTGGGTTACAAATCCTAATTGGGTATGTGAGTGAGATTAGAATGTTGTTGACATTTAACACATTTATTGATGTACATGCAACAATCTTGATTGAACATGGGCTAGTAATAGCCCAATTAGAGGATGCATTTAGTGAAAACTATACTGTTAAAATGTCCACCACATATACCGTCATGGAATTCTTGAATTACTTAAGTGGATTCATGGGATATGAGACATCATAACAATATGTCGTTAAATATGTGTTTGTATAGAACACCACCTACAATGACATATCAGGTAGAATGTTGAAGAAAATATCACTTGGTGTTTTTTGATAAACCAGATGATATTTTTTTATTGTGACAGATAGTCGTAGATTTGAGTATACCAAAGGTCTGTTGGATTTTTTTTGATGAGATTGATATAAGGGAGATAATTTTTGTGGGATGATTGATCAATTATATGTACAAAAACAAACAATTTGGAATCATCGATCGATAGGGAATGAGTGATGCAAGCGAAGCCATGGTTTCTGTGATTTTGTTAAAAGATCATGGAATTTTTTGGATGATGTAATGATAAAAGGATTTTAAGATAAATTAAACAATGGTTATATATTTTTGTAGAACGTCATTTTTGATGGAGTATATTCTTAATTGATGGTGATTAAGATAATATTAAAAAATAAATGCATGATACTAAATATGTATTAACACTGAATATAAACAATTAAGTATAAGGGAGAGGAGCTAGTAGTTTTGCACCCTAAGTTGAGGGGTGTACAAAACACATAAATACATCAAATTTTGAAAATATAACCATTGTTGAATTTTTCTTAAAATCCTTTGATCATTACATCATCCAAAAATTCCACGATCTTCTAACAAATTCATGGACACCATGGCTTCCCTTGCATCACTCATCCCCTATCGACTGATGATTCCAAACTATTTGTTATTGTACATAGAATTGATCAATCATCCCACAAAAATGATCTCTCTTATATCAATCTCATCGAAGACAATCCAACAGACCTTTGGTATACTCAAATCTATGACTATCTATCACAATAAAAAAAATACCATCTGGTTTATCAAAAAATGCTAAGTGATATTTTCTTCAATGTTCTGCTAGATTTTTTATCGTAGGTGGTGTTCTATACAAACAAATATTTAATGACATATTGTTATGATGTCTCATATCCCATGAATCCACTTAAGTAATTCAAGAATTCCATGATGGTATATGCGGTGGACACTTTAACGATATGGTTTTCACTAAATGCATCCTACGGTTGGGCTATTACTGGCTCATGCTCAATCAAGATTGTTGCATGTACATCAAGAAATGTGTTAAATGTCAAAAACATTCTAATCTCACTCACATACCTAGTTAGGATTTGCAATCCACTCAAGATCTATGGCCCTTTTCACAATGGGGGCTTGACCTCATTTGTCTCATCAACCCTCATTCATCACAAAGACATCACTCTATCATCATAGCTACCGAATACTTTGACATCCCTTACAAACTAATCACAGACAAGAGAAAATATTTCAAGAATAAGGAAGTTAAAAAATTATGTGACACATTCAATATCAAATGAATCTTTTCATCACATTATTATCCACAAGAAAATGAATTATTTGAAGCTTCTAATAAAAAAATCAACAAAATCCTCAAGAAAACCGTCGACCAAGAAGGTAGGAATTGACATCTCCAAATCCCATTTGCTCTCTGGTCTTATCGAACTAGCATTCATACTCCTACAGGTACTAACCATTTTTCTTTAACCTATGGCTCCAAGGTGGTCATACACCTTGAAATTAAAATCTCGTCACTGCATCTATCCCTCAGAGACTTCATCTCTGATGAGGATTAACGTCAAGAATGTTTAACACAATTGGAGTTATTAGATGAATGTTTCCTAAAATTCCTTGAACACCATCATGTTCATCAAGAGTGCATCAAACGTGCATACAATAAACATGTCAAAGAATGTGAATTCAATATGGGTGATCTCGTCCTCAAAGAAAATAAAAATGTCACTACTTTGGAAAGGAGTAAACATGGAAATTTTTCCCCCAACTGGATCGGTCCATATGTCATCACTCACAAGTATGGGTCGAGAGCTTATCATCTAGCCTCCCTTGATGGTACACTTGAAAAGGAATCTTTAAATTCCTTGCACTTATGGACTTTCTACTTTTAATGCCTCTCCCAATTATGACCTTAATAATTTGAAATCTAATTCTTATAATTATTGACCCGTATAATTATCCTTAACCTTAGTGTTTCCTCCTATCCACACGTGGATCTCCAGGCATTAACCACATCTTCTTCATATTCCTCTTCTATCAATATTTTATCTTATAGTCATCCTTCCATTAATTTATATTTCCCTACCTTTTCTAACATTTTCTCCTATATTGTTATTCAAAATAATAATAAAAATTAAAGTTTGGGGAATGCTAATAATCTGTCCAATCATCTCCTTGACCCTCCTACCATAAAATTACTTAATAGAGGCCTAGGTTTTTCCATCACACATAATTACATTCCTATTAAGGATATTATTGTTAACCTCGAACAAGTTTTATTCGGACTACCTGATTCCTCGAGCGAAGAAATTAGGTAAGATTATGTTGTCCTTCTAAGAAAAACTAAACCTCCTAAAAGTAATATAACTAAAGAAGAGAATATTGCTCTAAATAACCTTCAAAATAATTAAAACCTTTCCATTGTTAAAGTTGATAAAGGAAATGTCATTGTTGTGCTTAATCGCGTTGACTACATTTCTAACATGATTGAACACCTAAATTATGGTAGTTATAAGAAATTAAATAAGAATCCTATCAATAAAATTTTAAGATTAGTATATAATGCTATAAAGTGCTCATCATTAGAAGCTAATTTTAAGAAAAATATTATTCCTTCTATGGAAATCACCCCGAGAACTTACGGCCAACCGAAAATCCATAAGCCTGGTGCTCCTATTAAGCCTAGAAATGACTAAGTCCCGGAGCAGGGGATGAGAACGCGCTGAAGGCAATATAGGAAGAAGGTGCATGATGAAGAGCATGCAGGGAGAACTAAGTTCATGCAAACCATTTGAACAGTTGAGTAGTTCTGGAATAAAGGGCTTGAGTAAACATGGAGCGTGCAGAGGTGGGCGTGCTGATGTAGAGGAGGGTTCTAATACTTAGCCGCATTGAGGAATATAGTGTTGCATGAAAATCATGTGAGGATGTGGGTAGGCATGATAAATGGATAAGGTTAGTGCATGAAGACTTGTGGCCTAAGGAAATAATATTCCAGGGAATAATCAAGGGTTAATCATTGTGCTTAAAAAATTGTAAAGTGGAAATTAATCATAACTTTAGCAAGTTGGCATATGCATTTCATTATGATGGAGCATGATTCCTCTTGGCATGTGATCTACTCATGAGTAATGTTAAGGTAGTGGGGGAAAGATCCCACTCTATTTAAGAATGTGTTTGGGTCCTAAACACATGGTGTAAGCATAGGTGTGGGTGTATGGGGATGTGAAGGGCTGCGAGGAAATGAGAGATGATGAAATAGGAAGAAGATGTGTGATTCAAGGCACGAGATATTTAGGGTGCATAGGAGAGAGCATGGGTAAGAACCTTTGAGTAGAGTCACTTTGTAGAGTTAGGTTGTTATTTCATGATGTATTCAGTCTGCTCTAACCCTTTTGATGTAATCTAGCTACTATAAACAGTTATGAATCATTAAATATGATGAATTGTTATAAATATCTTTGTTTATGGGTCCAAACCCTAATATTCTTCATATTGCTCATGATTCAGATCTGATTTCTTTGGGATGATGTAGTATTTATTTTTACATTATGGTGCATCAGTGTTTAGATCTAGTTTCTTCACTTCTATGCTAGAATGAACACATGAGTTTCTATTCCTTCAAACATTCCTCCATTAATGGCAAATAATTCTTAAAGGATCACATAAAGGAGGGGCTCGGAACCCTCGTGTGCCTCAGGTGAGCACCCAGTCAAGGCTGGGTGATGTACTGGCACGCTTGGGGTTTAAAGGGAGTAGGGAAAGGTGACTACATTTTGATTCCATTGCTGGGACCTCTTTTGAAGTAGTTGTAAGAATGGTGTGTGATGACAAAACGTTTGACCTTAGAGTGTCAAGACTTGGCTTAAGAACATGGAGGATGATTTTACACAACGATTCAACACTAGACTTGAGTTTGATGCACATAAATGGGTAGAGGAGCATCTGTATCATGAGCTTTATGATATTTTTTTGTTGTTTTCTAGTAGAACTATATGAATAGTTGTCGGCATATGCATCAAGGAAGAGTTGATATTATTGACCTCGTGTTTAGACCCAACAAGATGATGAGTGGCTTCAAGATGTTGATCTATCCTGGACTCATGTTGTTGATCATTAGAGGAGTGGTGTGTTGACTAGATATATGTTGGAGTATGCGGTTTCTACGTACTCTTTCCCAGAGGTTGCTGAGTTTGAGTTCTTGCGAGAACTAAGAGGATATTTCTTGTGAATTATACCATTATCCATCAAGATCTTAATCATCACTCTGAATTTGGAAGAATTTCCTATGGCTAGCTAAATTCCCACTAAGCGTGGGGCAAACAAGCTAGTGTGGTGCGAGATTGTGGATCCTATGACAAAAGTGGAGAGAGAGGAAAAATGGCTTAATTATAATGAATCACAAGAGAGGGTATTAGAAAGACAATGTGAAGTTACATGATCGATGGAATTATGGAGGTAGACATTGTGTGAAGGATTTGAAGTTCACACGGAGGACATGGAACCTGAGTAGTCTATGTTACCCCATCTTGGAAAGCACAGGAGAAGAACCCCCTCAACTTCTGATGAGAGCTTATCGTATGAAGAAAGGAGAAGAATCATAGGCACACATCTAAACCCACCATGTGACCAAACCCTTGCGCTTAGTTTCCCAATTTCTGAGACAAGTATTTCTAATTCGGTTGGCATTGGTAAGAAAGCAACATCATGTATATATCAATTTACATTACATCCATCTATGGCCATGTAGACATTTCTGGTGTTTAGTGGAATCCTATCAGGCACATCATTTTGACAATGTGTGGGTACATAGAGTTTGGGTATTACGTCTGGAAGTGGTTCAACATCACAGACTATTAGTGCATAGTTCAACACAATGGTGGGGACAGAGATTGGAACTACTTTGGGCCCTTTTCCTGCTATAGGAAGAGGATCCAGTGGATCTGGAGGGATAGTAGTTAATGGATCTAGTGGTTCTGGTGGTGGAGGAAAAATAGGAGGGAACCAAGGTTTTGGACCTAGTGTACAAGGACCTCAACCGCCTCAGCAGGTGTTTTATGAGATGTCTTTACATTTACCTTATTACAAAGGTGTTGAGGATGTTGCAGAGCATGTACACAAGTGTGAGTTTCTATGGCACGCCAAGGGTATCACTACCCTAAAGTAGAAGGCAAGTTAGTTTGCAACCACATTGTAAGGGTGCGCACATAGTTGGTACAAAAAGTATGAACCACATCAGACGATGGTGGATTATACCGCACTATGTGATGCCTTTTTGGTAGAATTCCACATTCCTAAATTTTAGCAAAAGAGCATCAATGTGCTCAAGGAGATTCTAGGCTCTGCACATGGTTGATGAGTGCAAGAGGCAGGTCTTACATGTTAATATTCCCCGTCATAGTCTTGATTATGAAAAGGAAATTATGTTGAATGTGGTTTTTGATGGATGGCTCCTAAGAAACATAATAATTGACATGGGTGTAGAGGTAAATGTCCTTACTTTGGATGCATGGAATTAGATGGGGAGGCCTCCATTGCATCCCTCTTCAAATGTGTTGTATATGACGAATAGGAAAAAGGCTATACCCATTGGAGTCTTGAAGGATACTTCCATAACAATTCAAGGGGTTAATTTTTACTAGGTATTTTGAAGTCTTAGTGCTTTCCAAGGTAGATAAATTCCCAAAATTACTTGGATGCCCTTGGTGTTATGTGAATAATGTTGATTTGTGCGTTAATAAGGGATACATCAATTTTGAGAACAAAAAGGAGTGCATCATTATTCCACTAATAGACGGGAGGTATGTGCCTTATGTAGAGCCTTTAGGAGAAGAGGACCTAGATAGAAATCTATGTGTGCACCATTAGAGACCCCAAGGTTATTCATCCATCAAGAGAAGGATTCATTTAGTGGGAAGATACCCAGTCTATAAGTGATAAATCTAGCATTGCATGCAATAATTGGGTGCATGGGACCTATGAGTTAGTTGGAAGATGATTGAAGGGAACTATACTCAATTTTTCATAGCACGCTTAGTTAGGCACTTGGGAGTGGACATGTCAAGTACAAAGGAGGAATATGCAAACTTATACCTTGTGCACAACAACAATACGTTGGTGGGTAGATCATCAAGACAATCTTCTAGAATGGCACAAAGTGAGAATTGTATTCTCTGTTAGGTTTCTCCAGAGAAATGCACACTCTAAAATATGTGGCTATGATGGGAAGGAATACACCTCATTTCATGTCCAGGAATGTGAGAGAGCTTAGATGGTAAGCTCGGAATCCTTACCTCCCTCACTATGGGTGCATAAGTTATATTCCACCTTGCATGTTTATGCGCGTGCATGTTATATCCATTCAGAGCTATGTTTTCAAATGGTAAATTGGTAAGAGTTGACGGTGGATATTATTCAAATTTTTGAGTATCTAAGTCCTAATCCATCGGTGAATGAGGTGTTGCAGGTAGTCAAGTGTCTTACTCTAGGATATTGTGTTATGGCTGAAGACTGAATCCTAGATTTTCTAGGAGAACCTAGCTTGGAGGCTCATTTCAAGGGAGAAGAAATGGAGGAGATACAGTTTGAGTGCGCCTACCTAGAGAAATAAAAGGGAAAGTTGGTGTACCTGATAGATGATGAGAAAGTAGAAAACTTGGATGTTGATCATACGGAAGGTATACGTGAGTCTTGGGAAATGCAGATGATAAAGCAAACTTTTACCATGAACCCTTGACAATGAAGAAGGGCAACACTGGTATAGAAGTAGAGCCAAAAGAAGATGTCATTGGAGATTATTGGATGGACTAGGAGGTTTTAAAGATAATTGAGTTGTTACGTGACTTTCAGGATTTGTTACCACGCGGATACCATGAGTTAAAAGGAGTTCATCACTCATTGGGAGAAATATGGATTAAGTTGAAGGAAGGTGCACACCCAATTAAGAAGAGACCTTATAGGATGAATCTGAATTTACACATAAAATTTAAAGAGGATATTGATAAGATGATAGAATCTGAAATCATTGAACAAATTGAAGAATCTGAATGGGTGAGCCTAATGGTAATTAGTATCAATAAGGATGGGAGGATAAGGATACATGTAGACTATAGAGATTTTAAGGTTGCATGTGTCATATATCCTTTTCCAACCCCGTTTTACTGAAGAGATATTAGAAGGTGTAGCAAGGTGAGAGATGTATTATTTTACAGATAGATTCTTAGGTTATCACCAGTTAATGATTACAAAGGAAGACCAAGAGAAGACTACTTTCACCACTGAATGAGAAAGTTTTACTTACATGATTATTCCCTTTGGACTTAAGAATGTGCATATTGTATTTTCACACATTGTGGTACAAGCATTCTAAGACTTTATTCATAAGTTTCTACAAGTCTACTTGGATGATTGGATAGTGTATGGACTAGTGAAAGACCATTATAAAAATTTAAGATTGATTTTTTGAGAGGTACGGGAAGTTAAGTATCTCTCTAAACATTAAGAAATGTGTCTTTTCTATTCCTTTTAGCACATTTCTAGGTCATTTTATTTGCAAGGAAGGCTTATTGGTAGATCCTACCAAAGTTGTTGTTATCTTGGGATTGGAGGATCCTACCAATCAAAGTGTGGTGGATTTTATTCTTAGGGCATACGGGTTACTACAGAAAATTCAAAAAAGGATATGCCAGAATCTTCGTGCCATTAGAATATTTGTTTAAACATAAGAGTAAATTCTATTTGGGTAAGGCACAATAGGTGGATTTTGACACATTAAAGGAGAAACTTGATGTTGTACCAATTTTCCACTTTTCCTCATGGGACAAGCCCTTTCATTTACATTTTGATGCATCAAGGTTGACAATTGGAGTAGTGTTAACACATCCTGGAGAAGGGATTATTGATCACGCTTTATGTTTTGCAAGGAGAAAATTAACCCCGGCTGAGAAGAATTACACCATAATGGAGTGTGAAGTGTTGTCTATGATTTATGTGTTGCATAAGTTTGATAGTACTTGTTATCTACTCTATATATCTTTTACATAGATCACATGGCACCTAAGTACTTGGTAAACAAACCTATTTTACAAGGGCACATATGTCATTCGATCTAGTTATTTCAGGAGTTTGAATTTTTGGTCATAGTAAAACTAGGAAAGAGCAATTTAGGACATGACCATCTATCACGGATTAATTTAGCTGAGGATGCACACATCATTGAGGACACAATTTTGCATGCAAATTTGTTTCGATTATAATGCTCACCCTCTGATTTGGAATATATTGTTATTTTCTTATGAATGTGTGTGGTGCCTGAAGGAATGAATGCTCTAGAGAAGAAGCAGTTGGCTATACACACCGCGCCCTATATATTGGTCAGCGGGTACCCATATAACCTAGGTCAAGATGAGGTTTTACGTTAGTGTGTGTTGGAACATGAACGTACTGCAATCATGGAAGAAGCTCATGATGGCATTACAGGTGGTCATTATGTAGGAAATGTGACAGTGCGTAAGATCCTATTGGCAGGCCTTTAGTGGGACATAATTTATAAGGATTATATAGAATATTGCAAGGCCTGTGACCATTGTCAACACCTTGGAAAGTCAAGGTAAAGAGATGAAATGTCGTTAAGACCTATTGTTAGTGTAGAGCCATTTGAAAAATGGGAAATTGAATTTGTAGGCCCTATTTCCCTAGCATGCGTAGGATAGGGTTGCGCTATATTATCACTTATACATAATATCTTATGAGGTTGGCAGAAGTGACACCTATGAAGGATTACATGATGGCTACATCAGCTAGGTTCTTATGGGAGAATATAATCAATAGGTATAGATTCCTTTTGAGTTGAACAAGTGATAGGGGTACTCATTTCTTGAATGAGACTGTTAAAATATTATTGGCAGAGTTTATGGTGGCCCATCACAAAAATACGCCATATCACCCTCAGGCTAATATGAATGTTGAGGTCTTTAACAAGATATTGAGCCATGCATTGACTAAGATTTGTGATGTCAAAAGGAGAGGCTGGGATGATAAAGTCTCTAGAGTATTATGGATATATCAGATGACTTATAAAATATTGAACAAGGCCACACCTTTTCAATCAGTGTTCAAAGCAGAAGTTGTTCATCCCATTGAATTTATGTTACCATCCTTGTGTATTGCGCACGTAGGAGGATTGGCTTATGAGAAAGCACTTGAAGAGCCAATAGACAAACTTATGAAGTTAGATGAAAGGTGAGCCATTGTTAGGTGGAGTCAGAAGATGGAGAAAGCTAGGAAAAAGGCATGTCATGATTGGAATATTAAAAAAAAGAAGTTTGAGGTTGGGTAGATGGTTATTCTGTACGATTAGAAGTTTCTATGCCATCCTAGGAAACTCAAAGTACATTGGTTGGGACCATATGTTATAACACATTTACTTGATTGAGGTGCTTCCCAGTTACAAATGCTGGATGGAACACAGTTGCTCACCTACTACAACGAGAGTAGGTTTAATACCTACTATAAATAAGCCTTCTTGGTGTTTGAAAATAAGGAAGTGTTTCCATATATCTTAGGTTTCCCTTAAGTGAAATTTTCTTTATACGTGTTTTCTTCCGTCGTTATGTTGTCTTTTATTTTGGAGTGTTGTGCAATAAGCATGATTGTGCGCCTGTAGCCAATTACTATTTAAAGAGGGTTTCATATGTAGAGGACTATGCATACTTTTAGTGTGGGGTAGGAGAGTGTAGAGAATGCAAAAGTGGCACATGGTTGGAGCAATGTTGATTGGTGACACATGAGAGAAAAACATAAGCACGTGATACATGAGAAGGAACGTGTGTAACATGGTTAATAAGGGTTAGAGATGAAATGGTGTCAATAAATCTTTATAAAAACCATGTAAAGTAATGAACGTGTAGAGAAAACTGAGGTAGGAATCAGTAGGGAAAACTAGGTTTAATATGTAGAGGAAGATGGATTTCAGTGCTAAGAGTTCTCATAAGGGTCTATGGTCGATATAGTTTAGCATGCCATAAGGTTGAGGAGGTTACACATGAGTATGCGCACCGAAGAAAAAGCGTTAGACAAAACAAGTGGGATGAAAGCGTTGGAAAAAAATCCAAATTTAATGCGGAAGTACAGTGGTAGGTGGCATGGAAATTAATGCAAAAAAAGTAGAAAACTATGAATAGAGAGTCAGGAATATGTTATTTTTCACCTTGCATTTATTTTTTGAAGAGCTTTTATGAACTAGGGCATCCTTGCGAGAAATCTGTGAAAGTTGCATGTGAAGTGAAGAATTTGATGGATTTGTGAACAAGATTAGAACGTAGTACACAGGTGAGTGTGGAAGTGGTTGTTTGAAGTATTCCTATGATTTTTTACGTTTTATTATGAAAGAAGGGGTTTCTAGGTTAGGGTTTGGGAAACTAGGGCACGGGTTCAAAGAATTTATGTAGAGGGATTGGAATCGAAGGATTGAGTAGTAAGAAAGCAAGACACAAGGAAGAATTAGCAAGGACATGACAAGGAAAAATGGCACCAAGGAAGGGATCACATGTTTCACCCAAGAATAAGTGGGGACCAAGGCACATGAGACCCTACACCTGTCTGATGAAAAATTAGAGGACACAGTGGAGAAGGAGGTGGTGGGCATCATCAAGGACTTGGTAGAGCATGAGGTGGAACATAGCATGGGAGAAGTAGAAAAGGATAAGTATGGAAGCATGGGTGAAGAAACAAGTTTATTAGTTGATTTCCTAACAGGAGCGCACACAGGTGGAAAGGAAACAACAAAAACATCTAAAGGGTCCATAATGACTTGTGATGATGATCCAAACAAGATCCTTTACGCATGTTTCCAGAGCACAGTTCCTTCAGACCAAATCTTATGTTAGTCATCATTTGAAAATGATAGTGCATACCTGCACACTAGGAAGATGTTGTCATGGACTTTTGAGTCCCATGTTGATGAACTAGAATTCAAAGTCAATGCAGGCACATTACTAGATACATCGAACTCCAAGGAGGTAAATACCATGATGAATTCACAGCAGCTAACTGATGAGCAGGCGTGTAATATGTTGAACAAGGTTTCAGGTGGAAATCAAAGCATGGTTGTTCAGGAGGAATAACAGAATCAAAGCATTAGAGAAGGAGTTGGAGGATAAGAACAAGGAAATCATAGAGAGAGACAAGGATATAAAGGGGAAGGAGTATATAATTGTGTAGTTAAGGGATAAGTTGAGGGAAGAAATGGTGAAGGTACGTGAATCCTACAAGAAAGTGGAGAATATCTTAGACTCTGTTATTTTGAAGCACCCATATTTAGCCCCCTTGAACAACAACATGATTCAACCTTCCACTTCATGGAGGATTTAATGCACTTAATCAGGATGGAGAAGAAACCACTTGCACTGGAGTCAGCAGAGGAAGTTATGGCATGGCAAAAATAACAAGAGAAATTAAATATTGAGGAAACCATAACTCGTTACTCTAAACTCCTTGCTTTAATAAAGACCGCAACACACATGCGAGGTTATCTATAACAGCTGTGAAGACAGAGACAGAGTGAAAAGTGTGTTGGTTGCTACGAACGAGGCGGATTTGAAGGAGTTCTATGTTAAGAATAAAGGAAATAGGGAAGAACATGAAAAAATGTTGGTAGAGGTTAAGAAAAAATCTGAGGCAATTCAGATTTTAAGGGCCTCTGTTAAAAATAAGGTAAATGAAGTGTATCCCCAGGTTACACATAAGATGGATGCGTTGAATGACCTTAGCAAGTAGATGGAGAATATCATTGATACACTGAAGGCTAAGGATGAAGTGTTGACATTTAATGAAGTCAATGTGCTTAGAGGAGATTTTTTTACTTAGGCACAGAAGGAGTTGGATGCTTGGAATAAGATTGAAGCATCCTTGAATAAGACTTTCCAAATCCTTATGCAGCAATAACAAAATTCTTTTGTTCTTTAGTGTAATCTAGATACAGATTATTCTTTCCTTCCATTATTTATTCTTTGTTAGAGATCAGATTGTTTCTAAGGACAAACGACACCTTTAGTGTGGGGTAATGTTGAGCCCAGAAATGACTAAGTCCCAGAGTTAGGGATGAGCATGCACGGAAGGTAATATAGGAAGAAGGCACATGGGGATGTGAAGGGATTTGATGAAATGAGATATGATGTAGTAGGAAAAATATGTGTGACACAAGGCATAAGATATTCTGAGTGCATAAGAGATAGCATGGATAGGACCCTTTGAAAAAAGTCACTTTGTAGAGCTAGGATGTTATTTCATGATGTATTCAGTCTTCTATGACCCTTTTGATGTAATCTAGCTACTGTAAATACTTGTGAATCAATGGATATGATGGATTGTTATGAATATATTTGTTATGGGTCTAAACCCTAGTGTTCTTAATATTTCTCATGGTTCAAATCTGATTTGTTTGCGATGTTGTAGTATTCACTTTTACATTATGGTGTATTTATGTTTAGATCTAGTTACTTCACTTCTATGCTATAATGAATACATGTGTTCTTATTTCTTCAAACATTCCTCCATTAATGGTGAAGCATTCTTATAAGGCTCACATAAAGGAGGGGCTCGATGCCCTCGCGCGCCTTAGGTGTGCACCCAGTCAAGGATGGGTGATGTGCTGGCACGCTTGGGGTTTAAAGGGAGTAGGGAAAAGTGACTACTAAAAAGAGTAAGTGTTAAAAACCTAAAAAGAAAAATAAATTAAGACCTCTGTGTAATTCCTCAAATCCAGAACTTGGCAAATTGGAAAAAATCTAAAATTGGGAAAATTATCTAAAAATAGAATCAGAGGGTTGGGTGTGGCTTACTAAAAATATTAAGTATTTAGATCAAGTCCAAATTTCACACATATATCCATCTCTCCATTCCCTCCGTATCAAGTACATCATCTTCGAGCCAATATTCATTCTAGCCACCGAGTACCTGAATGTGGTATTTACTTACTTTTGAAGGGGACTTCCGTATAAATTTAGTTAATTTATATCTAGTGATGTGGCACGATTGAACCCCAAGGATTTGAAGACATGGGATGCTCAAAGAACCATGAATTTAATTCAAAAGACCAAGAAATGGTATAAAATGAATAAGGTTTCAAGTATTGAAGGTGGTGAAACACTTGCATTGCTTAGAAAATATCCTCTCACTTCATCTCACAAGGTCTCTAATGTGGATGCATGTTTATCTCATTCGGGAAAGAGAAAGAGGATGAAATTTGATGATGTTAAATTATCTCATTCTGTGGAGGTTTGTAATAGGTCCAAGGTCAAAGAACACCCTACTAGACAACTTGAACTAGGTGATATTGATCCTTCTTAGTATCTTAATCATCTGGTAGATCCAATTGTTCCTGCTGAAGCACTTGAATCAGCTCATCTTAGTCATGCTTTAGTCCCTTACCAAGCACCTCAAATTCCTAGTTTTATTTATACACTTTTTATTTCATGGGTAAATGACTTATTTGGAGAAGAATCATGCACGTTTCAACAACAAGCAAGGCCATCTTGAAATACCTAAAGACCAAGAAGGGTAAGAAAGCACAAAAAACTTCACATTTTTATACCAAGGCTTCTAGAGCTCAATATGTGGAGGTGTCACATACAAAGGTAAATAAGCTCATGAAAGAAATGAAACCTGATGATTATGTAATGATGAAGGTCCCTTTGGGTCAAGCTACCCATGAGGGTGATGTTCACTTATTCAAGGAATCTTCAACTTGGATCCTTGTAAGGAATGAGGAATACAAGAAAACCATTGATCAATTGGAGGATCATGTTAGGAATTTGCCTTTGTATGTACAATCGTTTATTAAATCAGGCTCATCATACTTGCCTCTAATTAAAGCAATCCCTCCCATTTATAAATTTGATTCCCAAAAAATCAAGAGAGCTCGGGTGTTCACCGTGTAGGGAGGGAAGAGCCAATGATAAATGTGTGGACATGATTATTGAAAAGGGGAAGACTTTGATGCATAAGGTGCTTTCACTATTTCAATATGTGTCAACTATTGTGTTAAAGATAAAAGATAGTAAGAGATAGATTGAGAAGGAAAAGGCCATTTTGGTAAATTATTCTCCAATTGGTCTTTGAGATGACATCTCTTGACTATTTCTTCTTAGTGAATCATAATGTGTTTTCATCCATTGTCGAGAACTTATCCCCTATTTGGTCTTGCACAATGATTGCAAGGTGTGATGTGCTGAATGATGGCATTTCCGAGCTTGAGGCCCATGAAGAAAATGTATCTAGGATCTTAGATGATATTTTAAAAAGTTTATAAGAGTTGGGAACACCTTCACTCAATGAGAACACATCCTTAGAAATACTCTCGATTTCCTTTCAAGAGTTGTTCTAGATAGTTGCAGGAGAACCCTCTTCATTCAATAAAAATACTTTGGAATTTCTCGCAAATATTAGAGGCTCTATTTCTAATACTGTAAAATACCATGAGAATTGGTTCACAAAGTATAGAAGGCTTGGTAGCATTCTTGAGACTTGACTCTGTAATTTGGAACATGTGTTCATCCCGCATTATGAGAAGGTAACATTTGCAATGGCTTGATACAAAAAGGAGGTCAAGGACACAAATCTCATCATCAAGGATCATCTGTAAAAGCTAGATGGAGTTGATTCTTTATCATAGGGATATTATTCATCAAGTTGTTAGTTAACTCCCTTCTTCTTCTCTATTCCTCTCTCTTTCTACTCTCCCCATTTCTAATTCCTCATTGTATGTAATCATCAATTTTTGTCTTTTTCACTTAATTGACTCTCTAATGTTGCGTTGTAAAAGTCCCTTTTGATTTATAAAATAGAGACTTTTTTACTCACTTCCTAGGAAGATGAAAAGTCATAAGTGGAATACAAACTTGAAAGGTCATGTGGGGGGTAGATGAAAGGAAAAATTGCAATGCTATAAATTGGAATGGATTCTCCATTCCAAAGGAACTTGAAATTTAGTTTTTTTGTAGCAATTGTGGATTGTTGTAGGTTGTTGAGATTTGTATAACCACTACACGAGAAATAAGAGCTGTATTTATTTCATTTATTTTTCTTATGCTTTACTTTATTCTCTCTATATTATACAACTTTGCAAGCATAGTGATATTGAATAACCAAAAAGGAAATTTGTGTCCTTGATTGATGAATATAAGGAACTGTGTGTCTCTAGTTTGTTAGTCTTTCTAATTTCTTACATTATTGTTTTTCTTCTAATTGAATGTGGACCTACTCTAGTTATTATGTGTGAACTATACTAGTTCTTACTCATAACAATAACCCTCTCTTTCCTAATTTCCCCAACTCTCCTTTATCCCTCATCGCTGCAAATTCCTCCCTTGTACTCCATACAAGTACTTTTCCATAGGCTCAATGAATTGTTTGTGTGTAATACCTAACCTATTGGCCACCCCACAGAATTAGGATAGTTTATATTCAATAAAGGGATCCTCCTCATACTCAAGAAGGAGGGGCTTAGCCCCATGACCATTGGTGGAAACACGTAATTTGTAACACAAAAATTTATTTCACCAACACCTCTACTCCTAAAATCTATTTTATTCATCGTTGCATTATATCTACTATCTTGTGCAGATCCTTCATTAATTTAGATTGTTGTGATATTGAATATTGTAGTATATTTTTTAAGGGACATTATCCAACAGGAATCCACGAGGTAACCAAAATCAGTTGGTTTCCGCCTTGTGCGGGAATGATAACAAGACTTTGAATGTCTACCTTCATTTCTAGGTGATTTGTAAATGAAAATAGACCCCCTATTGTTTTTATATTTTGCAACATGATAAATTAACTATCAGATTTTGTGATTTATAAAGAATCTAAAACTGATCAAAATTTGAATTTAGTGGTCATAAACTGATCCATAACTTATTTTAAAGAATCTCAAAATATACTTTATTCACATCTTGATCAAAACCATCCAAATATAATTTACCTAATTGCTCATAAATGTTGTTAACTGATTATAAATATGTTTATCCAATTTAAATAATGTGGAAAATTATTAGAAATTATAATGCAAGAAAATCATATAATAGATGACACCAAAATTGTTTACAGAGTTTAGCAACTACCTACATCTCTGGGTTCATTTCGAATCGATATATTAAAACTGTCAAAACTGCAAGTACAATCTGTTGGCATGTAGTCCTATAGGTGTTGTCATTGATGCAAAACCATAGTAATGAAAAAATGGATGATGGAGTAGGGTCAGATGATGTTGTGGATGATGTTGACATGATGGCTCAAGTGTGTACTTGATGATACAAGGAGATTCAATGAGGATTGTTTGCTATTGGAATCCCATTCAGGTGCCTAGGTGAAGTATGGTTGTATGAGATTTTAGGTTGCTTAAGAAGCATGTTGGCATGATGGATAAAAAGTTTTGAGATTTCTTGGGAACTCACATTAGTTGCAGGGTGCAGATACAGGTTGGCGGCCATGTTTTAGGTGCTCATTTGAAGCAGGTATGGATGCAAAGAGGTATGAGGATGAGTTTTGAAGCTACATAAGATTATTGATGCATGTATTTAGGTTTATCAGGGTTTACCATGTATGTTTGGATCATTTTTATTTCTTTCATGATGAGTTATAATTTTTTTCCAGTTGACCCTAGCTTTTACAGTGCAAAACCCTAAGGGGTAGCTATACAAGTCTTAGTGTCTGGAGAGTTTGATAGATGGTAATGACTTGTAGACATCAAAATCAAGTCATGCTTACCTTAGCCCCTTGTTAATTAATTGACTTAAACTAATTCATCTAACCATGATCCCCTTTCACCCCACACTAATATTAATTTAATTAATCCTTATCCTTATTATAACTATTATTTAATTATCCTAATTAACTTAATACCCACCCCTCCACCTCACGTAGCCATCTCTCCCTAAGCTTATTATTAGAAAGTTTCCATAACCAACTAAAACCTAACTACCACCCTAAAATTGAATGTCTACACCTCATTCTCGCGACACAATGTTAACTCCCGCCCTTTTCCGGATGAATATTGAGATTTGGCAGCCATTATAGCCATGATATCCTATTTTTAGCATGCCTAGGGAATCCCACCTTAACCGATGCCGGTCAGCCCGTAACCACCATCGGTTACCATTAATCCCTCTTCCTACCTCATTCTCAAGGTTGGAACATTCAGAATTCACAAGCTCATATGTAAACAAGAAGAACAAACACTCTCTCGCACACAGACATCCAACATGCATCCCATCCTAGATTTGACTGAAACCATGCAAGAAGAAGCCCAGATAGTCCATGCAAGAGCTCTACAACACTTGGTGACCCTCCATATCATTCAGTCTCATACCAGCACCTCCATTCCTCATTCACAGATATATAGACCAGCTCCAAGGTAAGTAGAGTATTTCATTCCTTTGGTTTATTTCCTTCTCCTTCGTATTTCTTTCCCGCTGCATGTATTTTGCTATCTAAGCCATCTCTAGACCACCATTCATACCTACACCCCCACATCCCTACAAAACCTTACTAAAGCCCATCCAAACCACTTAGAACCTCACCCTGACCAATCCAGTCCTTTGTGAAATCCCAAAGGAGACCCAAAACCATTTCTGTTGGACTCCCAATATCCCATAGTAACTGACCTTGGTTAACCTTAACCGGCGTTGGTTACCCTACAGTTCCCTGACCTCAAAACAATCCTTTTTAACTCGCCTAATACTCACCCTATCCCCACCAAAACCCTGTTTAATCCACCAACTGACCTGACACTCCACCTAGACCTCATAAGTACCTTATTTAACACCCTGGCAACCTAAGAAATCTCCTTTAGACCTCCGTTTTGACCCCTATCAACTGGTTAGTGACCGGCATCAGTCACCCTTAACTAGAATTAGTTAGCCTAAGACTGATATCGCTCTCTATGTTTCATACCTTGACCTACAACAGACCTATCAATCATCTTATCCATTGACCCAAATTACCCAGAACCATACATTGACCAGTCCCTGCCTTTATGATAGACACCTTGCCTTTCTGAACCTGATTATAACATATCCTATTGCTATTAGATTTAGTTTTTGTATGTGAATGAGATACCTAAATAATTTTAATTACAATATGACTTTACCTGTTATTTACATTAATTTTTTTAAAACAGTGGACTGACAGCCATCCAGGAAGTATCACACTTCCCAAAACTAGCACACGCTAGGCAGTCCGCTGTTATATATCATTTAACTTCTATTTTGTGGTCTTGATTTGTCTTTCAGGTAGTTCCTCCCAGCCAAAATAAATCTCTCACGATCAGCTATGGATTGAGGAGTCAATATGCGTGCAAAAACATTCAACCGTTTATAACAGGTATTCCTCCTACGCCCATTACCTTATCTATTCCGTAATTTTCTAAGAAACACTAAGAATCAAGTGAAACATGAATTTTTAATGATTGGAGATGATAGTATGATATGTCACGGTGGTTTGAGAAAAATTTCATGAAATTAGGATGTGAAATTTTCAATTTATGTTAGTTTTTATGAGACAGGGTTAAGAACAAGGCCATTTCTAGCTTGAGTTGGAACTTCTGATGCTCACCTTGAATTGTGTGCTTTGCATGGGACCTTGTGGATTTCAGGGATGTTTATATAGTGATTTTATAAGGTTTTTAAAAATAAGGTAATTTCATCGTCACATTTTTATGAACAAATGTTAAGAAGGTAAATAACCTTTTATGAGTTTGAAACCCTAGTTTGAAAGTGGTTTGAGATATTTTCTTCCTAAGTGGACAAAATTTCTTCCTAGTGCATGGATGATGATTGTAACATGTAGAGGACTCATTCATCATTCTAGGAAGGTATGGTATAGGTCATGGTGATGATTGGACCCCACTCAAACAGGTCATATTCTAAATAAGTTTGTTTTGGGACAAGGTTGTCCAAAGGAGTTGTAAACTAAATTGATTTTGTATGATTTATGCGAGTTTTTATTGATGTAAAAATAGGTTTTAGGACATTTTGATGTAGTTACATGGTCAAATGAGCTTCATTTAGACTGACTAGTCAAATTCCAATTTTGAGCTAGTAAAAAGAAGTTTTTAATGAAATGACCATGACAAGAGTTACAGGTGGAGTTATGAGGTGATTAAATTTATGTTGGATATATAATTTAGAGATATTTCTAGTGATATAAGGTTTTTTTCATGATGATGAGCTTTGCTAATGTTTCTAGGTCAGTTTTTTGGATAGGAATATTTTTGTGAGTGCAGGATAGTACAGGATCTACTGGATGTTTTAAGTTGGTTGGAGCATGAGATAGATTAGATGATTGTTTCTGTCACCTAGATATTGAATAGGGATGAATTTATCATCTAATTAATCCATTTATAGGTATTTATTGTTCCTGTAAATGTGTTAACTAGCTTATCTTTGAAAACAACTTTTTGGGCAGTTTGATTTGGTGAAGACAAGAGTGGCTGCGGTTTGACAAGGTGATTGTTTAATGACTTATAACTTGCTTAGAAGTGTTCTACATGTTCTTCAATTTACATTTAGTGGTCACATGACATATTGTGGATGTTTTGGAGTGATCTAGTGGAAAAAAAATGTTGATGGCATCCTGAAGGGTGAAGGAAATAGGTGTTTTGAGAAGAACAAAGAACAATGGTCTCACTAAATGAAATATTTTTATTGGTTGATGTAAATTGCAACAAGTTAAGATGTTTAAATTTTAATTTAAATATGTTTTTTGATTTATGGGTCATGAAAAAATATGGTTTTTTATGTTAGGGTATGATTCTCTTTGTACCCATGGGGATTTGATTATTTTTTGTGCATGTAATGATGATTTTGGGTAGCACGACCTACTTAGGTCACTTTTGACTATTATGTTATGAATTTGGGATGTTTTTTATGATGCATGGGTTGATACAAAGGGGGAAAAATTTTGTGTTTGAATTTGAAATGTGAAGGAGCTTATAAAAGCATTATTTTGGGTACTTTTTGGAGTTAGTGGTGTGTGTGCACGAATTGTGACCTAGGTGAGTGAGTTTTATAGGTGTTGAAGCATGAATTGATATCATATCAAGTTTTTTACAAGTTGAATAATATAATAAATAATGTTTTCAATTTTTTTTAAGACTTGAGAAGTGAAGGAGAAGCTAGATTGTGCAAATTTGAACACCTAGAGTTTATATGATGGTTTGAAGAAGTGTGAGCTAAATCAGTGGTCTCTATCAGTTATGGCAGAAATATTCCAATGAATAGAACATGAAAATGTAATTGATTTGGTACTTTATCATACTGGGGGGTTTTATCCTCCTTGTGGTGTTGGTGCTTCACAAAATTAGGGGTTGGTGCTCCTTGTGGGGTTTGTGCCTCATTAAATTATAAAAATATAAATATAAGGATTGTGTTTCAGTGATTTTTCTTCCCCTTGAGGGTTTTCCACTTATATCTTGTGTCTTGTCTTGATTATCTTGCTTATGGTTTCTTGCACATGTGATAATTTATTTGATGCACACATTAATGGATGGTTAAATGTTTGTGAGTTTTTTTTAATAATAAAATCTAAAATCTGAGTTAAAGTTTTGTAAGGAATGATTCACCCTCCTCTTATTCCATTGTGCTTCTAAAAATTTGTATTAGAGAAGGTCCTTTTAGAGAAGTTTGACAGCTTGAAAGGAGATCCTTGAAGCACAAAAATGACAATTGGTGTAGTTATGGTCAAGGCACCAATGTTTGATGGAACAAACTATTATTTTTCGAGTTTGAGGATGAAGACCTTTATTATGTCCCAAGGGTTTGAAGTTTGGAAGGTTGTTAATGATGGCTATAATCCTCTTACCACTCTTCCTACTAGCAAAGAAGACAAAGACACATATGAATTCAATTCAAAGGCTTTCAATGTTATCATTCAAGATATTGGAGAATCTGAATTGGGAAAGGTTGTGCACTACAAATCAGAAAAGGAAGCATGGGAGAAATTACAAGTTCTTTATGAATATGAATCAAAGGTAATAATTTCCTAGCTTCAAACTTTCAAAAATTAGTTTGAATCTATTAAGATGAATGATGATGAGTCCATACTACATATCTTCTTAGAGTTGACAAGGTTGTTAATAACATGAAAGGGTTAGGATAATATGTTCAATAGAAATTGCATCACTTTCAACAAAAAATCCAGCCTTCTAAACTGCATACACCACCCTCACCTATCACGCCTTTGTCATCTTCACCTCTACTGTCCATCCTAGGACCTCACCCCTTAACCCTAATCAAATAGCTACCTTCCAATCGTAAACCTAAACCTCTTCCATCTTCTTTACCATAGCCCACAGCTATGCCTAAGTGAACTTCACGTCCCTCATCACCCCCTATAACCTCTTTACCTCCTATACCACCGTTACCTTCTATACCTCCTTCACTACCTATGACATTTTCCTTCCCTCTACTTGTACCTCCTTCCCGACCTCGACCAACACCTACCACTACACCTCAATTATCCCCATGGGTCACTCGTCCTCTCCCACCATCTTCCTTTCCATCCACATCACATGTTCCAGCTGCACATCTACCTAAGAAAAGACAACAAAAATTGAAAAACCCATTAATATACAAAGAAGTAATTAAACCTACTACTCCTATTTTTGTTTTCACCACCACACCTCCACCTAAGAAATTTCAACCCAAACCTAAGACTGCATCACCCCAAATACCACCACAACTACCCATTCTTCCATCTAAATCCACATTTACTTTGCATTGTGATCCACTGGTAAGATTGTATGCCACTATCCTTGCTAACCTCCTGGAAAGCTCTGCTATCACACTACCACCTCTTAGACCTTACGACCCTCTCAAACCTAAACCAGAAGGGTTTGACAATACTAAAATTTACACTAACCGTCATGTACCAAGACATGATGTCAAAAAATGCAAGGGTTTAAAAGTAGCTGTATGATGGAAAAGTGACAAGCGAGCATGGGAATCTACAAGTAACTTTTCCTCGCACCCGACCTCTCGAGGTCGTGCCGAGACAGGCGGTGGGGGTTAAATATGTGTGAGATGCAGACAAGCTAATTGGGCAATCTGATGTCTTCGACGTGCACTAGTGGAAATTGTGAATCTAAGGCAAAGAAGGACCTCCTAACTTGAACTAGTGTGATAGATTGATCAACAAGGATGACTGCTTGAAGGCTCCAATCAATATTGAGCTCTAGCGTGATTTGGCCTATAGGTTGTGGAATATATGGAAAATGACCTGGGATAGTTTTGTGTATATCTCCAGATAAGGTCATAGGGCGGATGGTAAATATATCTGACTCTATGGGTGATTTTTTGGCCTAGTCCAGAACTCCTTAGCTTTGTTAGCTACTATGTCTAGCAAGGATAACTGTTTGATGATGATAGGTGGAAGTGGGGTAGATCTGAATACTAGTGTACGTAGGCTAGCATCTATGTCTGATTCACCTATGGGCTCATTGGGTTGTGGCATTTGTGGGTCACAACCGTAGATTCATATTTTTTGTGGTCCTGCTATGGTCATGTGTGGGATCAATCCCTAATCCCTAGTATCTAATAGTCATATGCCTTTTCAGCTTCTATATTCATAATTAATAATTGTGCGATCTTCTCAGAATATCTTACAGGCATTTGTGCAACCTGAATTCTCAAGCTGGTATCTATATCTGTGAGAGTGTCTCTTGTGTCTGGCTGTGGGACCAAAGGATCACAACTAAAGGTATGCTCTATTTCAAACCCTTCCACAGTCATGCGTATATGAATCTAGGGTAATCTATAGTTTGGTTGATTTGACCAAAATGTGTGTGCTTGGTCGTCCTCTACGTTTAACCCGTGCAGTTGGAAACTGATTTGTTGTAAGTTTACCGTTGTTCGGAAGACTTGGATCCTGATATTCTGATCTATATCAGTTATGGCTATGACGAGATTGGGTTGGGGCATGATTGGCTCGAATACGTATTCCCTGGGCTCTCTAGGTCCTGTGATTGTCATACAAAAGCAATAATGTAAACTAAATGCAATAAAATCAAATAAACTATGCGAGGTATGTCTATAACATATATAACTTCTATAGTTTTGTTATTTTCTAATGAAATTTATAAATGAATTTGAAAGAGCAACTATTTTAATAAATCTAGAAATTGACAATTAACCTAGTGTCGAATTTAAAAAAAAAACAAAGTAACCGAGTATAGCTACTTGCCTGTGCAATTGTAAATCTATTCTAAACAATGAAATAACTGATCTAATCTGTTTGAAAGACCCTTGATCCTACCTCAGAGGTAAGGAAAGAATCATAGTCTCTCAGAAACTATCAATCCCCACAGCTTCCCTAGCAATATTGAAAGTAATATTGACTGAAATAAAGTAATTAACTACTCTATTTGATATGATTCAAATTAGAACCTTGAAAGCTAGAACCTGGATTCTGTAGAACAGTGGCGAATCTGATGGTGTGTGTGATCTTGTCCCCTCAGTGTGATCTCCTCGTTCCTTTGTGTTCACGTGGATCCAGAAAAGCATGTAATGCTAGCATCAACAGAAGTAGATATTGGGACAAAGGCAGCTTAGGATACAGACTGAATACAATGTGAGCAGGAGAGAGATAGCGCAAGAGTACAGAGCTTGGCTTATGTAATTCCTAGTGGGATTTATTGTGAGTCATGCAACATAAAACGTCCAGAACCTGAAACTATCCTATTTGAAGAACAAAACCTGTAACTTTAATGGCTTCCTATTGAAAACAAACTACTTTACTCCAATGGATTGGATGAAATGTCAATAACACTTGCACAAGATGGATATGTGGCTTCCTAACAGCAAAACAACACTAACTAAGCATGCAATGAAAGAAACTAAGAATTCTAAGTAAAATGAAAGACTAATCTATTGCAATGAGAAATTCAGAGGCAAATTTCAGCGCCATTTGCTTGAGCACAAGCCATCTATTTATAGCATTTGCATTTACCCAAGGTAAAAACCAAATTGATCTCTTAAACTATAAACAATGGAAAAACACTATTCCAGGGAACCAAAATCATTAATACAAGCCCAAGGCAGTGAAAAAAAGCTGGTAAACATTGAAATTTACATGAGTCATGTTAAAAGAGCATTATGGAAAATGCGTAAAGGACTGCCACCCTGAGCAGGGTGGTGGTTACAGGACCGCCGCCCTGCTTAGGGTGGTGGTCACGAGACCGCTACCCAGGCAGGGCGGCGGTTTCGTAACTGAAGAGAAAAAGACCAAGAAAAGAGGAAAAAAGAGAAAAAAAAGCACACAGGGGCTAAGCGGGGCATGCGAGATGTTAACGCACACTTGGGGAGCTTTTTCGGATGCCGAACACCTTGCAAGGATACTTGTATCATCATTGGGGTACATGTTATGTTGTTTCGGCAGTGTAGTACCCTACATTTTTGGGTACGTACATACTGCCCCCTCAGAGAAGCGTTTTAGCCTTGAGGTGTAAAACAGTGGGTCCGAGTATGGCGGTCCCGAAATGGGAAGTTAGAAATTATACCTGGTATGTCCGTGTGTCGAAATGATGCCATCCAAAATTCCCGCTTCCTACAAAACGAAAAGAGAACTCAAGTGCAGATAGACAAGATAGATCAGAAAATAAACGCTAAAATAATGGGAAATGAGGATGTACCATTTGTGCGGGGGTAAGAACTTACCTCCATCGGTGCTCCAAACCTGTAAAAAAAAATTCAAAACAAGTCAGGCTGTTATATATATGAAAGTGGGCCCATTTTCCTATTCATTTGCGCATGTTGATTTGATTGATTCTGAGCTCTGGGACCCACGGTGACGGTTTCTTATGAGAGTAGAGTTAAAATTTTTGTGACAAGATAGTGATCATGCCTCCATGAGTAGATTATCGACCCACGAGATCACAGGTTAGTTTTCCTCAATTTATCGTTTTTACCTTCAAATTTTTAAAATGTTAAAATCTTGGTCGTGGGGGGGTTATTTTCAAAAATGTTATGTTGAAAAGGTACATCTAGGGGGGGCGCCTACTGGGTAGGCTTTGTTTTTAGCTAAAACGGTTCAGGGCGGCAGTTATAAGACCACCGCCCTTAAGGCAGTGGTTATGAAACGGCCTCCCTGCTCAGGGCGGCGGTTTTGAATAGAATGTTAAAAGAACACTTGTTTGAGATTGTTTTTGCATTTTTAGCATTTCTATGTGTTTTCATGATCTTTCCAGTATCAATTGGATGCTAACTTGCTCTGTTTTGTATGCTTTTAGGTGTATACAGGAGAGGGAGGAGTACATTCGGTGGAGCCGAGAGAGAGAGTGTGACTGGCTCCCAGTAATACTAGATGCACTTTCATAGGATGAGGAGGACACTCTTCAGAGGGCCGGGATACTACATATCTCACGCGTTCCACATGTTGCACCATCCAGTCACATTCTTTGTGACTTATTCTCCTATTGGGATGCTGATCAGAACACCTTATGATTACCGGGGGTCCACGGTGAGTGGACCATCACCTTGGAGGATGTTTATCATATTCCGGGGATCCTAATCATTGGGAGACGTCTTACCCTTCAGACAGCAGGTTCACAGGACCAGATAGCACAGTGGGCTTCTTATATGGGAGATGCTGTCATCTCCATGGGTTCGAAGAAGGGGGTTAGAGTTCGGTCCATTCCTAGTTTTCCCATCCCCTTTATTCACTAGGCTATTATGGGGATCCTTGCCTCGAGATTGATCGGGGACAAGGGAGGAGACACATTACTATACTGCTAGTCCCCCATCATTGCACAGATCGAGGGCCATGGCCGGATTTATGTATAGGGAGCAGACATACTTGGGACTACCTACCATGACTTGTACAGGGTAGTCCATTTACAGGGGTAGTCTTTGAGCCACCTGACCTTGGTTATGAGTTGGGTTTATGAGCGCTTCATTCCTTATGGCAGAGGCGTAGAGGTGACAGATCCCGGAGCTGTGAGGGCAGCCAGATGGACAGATATGTCAGTGCTTAGAACACCTCATCAGCCAATTTCTTCTCTGACCACTGATGACATGGAGGCCACACCATATCAGACCATGGTAGGTATATGGGGTGGGGAGGCTCTTACTTTGATCTCCTACTCCACCACAGGGTAGCTTATTGATAGAGTGGGGAAAGTGGAGATATACCCCTTTGGTTGAGTTCCTTAGTATTTTGGCCTACCCTACATGGGCATGCTTCCCCCAGTAGCACCAGTATACAGGTTAGTTCGAGAGGCTATAGGGGGCCCTAGAGGCCGGGGTTGGACAGTTGTTACTCCTGGCGTTCCTATTGCGGCCAGGAGGATAGTACGTGCCCGAGGGAGGGCAGGTGTTCCTCAGGCACCCTTGCTTTAGATTTCTGTGGGTCCTGCCCATAGCAGTGATGACCCCATCGACATAGACTCCGAGTCCAAGGAGTTCACAAGGGGAGAGACAGAGGAGGAGACTGAGGAGGACAGTGATCCTGAGTGGCATGACACTCAGGATATCATGCAGGAAGAGAGGGCCGAGCAGAGTGCAGAGAGAGTTACTCTGGTTTCAGAGGAGCCACTCTCACAGGGCCATGGTGGGGAGGACAAGTCCATTGCAGGACGCTACGTTGCTCCAGCCACAGGGGGAGCACCTCAGTCAGTGGTGGCATCTATGGTAGGAGCTCACCCTAGAGATCCATCCTAAAGGCCTGGTGATCCGAGTAAGTTACCACCCTTCCTTTTAATGTTTGTTTTTAGTTAGGATTTCCTTAGTTGCTATCTCTCCTTTTGTTTACACTTGTGTTTTATCTCTTGTTTTATTTCTAATTTGTTTTCTCCTTTGTTTGCAGAGACTGCTGATGAGTGGTGAGACCTAATTCGCATAGTATGCATGGATACCATGATGATCCCCATGGAGAGGACCCACGTAGAGTTGTCTGTGGATGCTAGGGAGCCCTCAGCAGTTGGTAGACACACTGACATCTTTTCGCCAGTCTGGCATGTGGCCAGGATGGTATTGACTCTCCACACGGAGCTAGCGGGGTATAGGACAGCCAAGCTCCTAATGAGGAGTCATTCTCGTGGTGAGACTGCAGCTGCCCCTCGGGATCCTGAGCCCTCTGTGCACTCAGAGCGCCAACATAGACGGAGTCCTAGGCGTGGGTGTGCACCTTCAGAGGGGTCTCATAGGGGTTGAGAAGCCACTTGGCTCCCCTAGATTTTTGCATGATATTTTGTATATCTCGGGCTCTTTGAGCGTTTTGACCATGCTTAGCGCATGATGGCATTGTACAGAAACTTTGATTATTTATATATTTATATTCTTTTTAGATCATACTTTTTGCATTTATGGCTTTTTTTCCTTTCCAGTTTCCTCATGTAAATTATGATGTTATGCATGTATGCTCTTTAGAATGTATGCAATGGAGAACAAATGATGCAATTGTTTACTTTCTTTTTGTATTTTATGATGCTGATATATGATAATGTAGATACAATGTGATTTTGAATCTTAGTTTCTGTAAGCAATTTTCGATACTTCATATTTGCTTTGGCAAAGTGGTGAAGATAAGCTGGTATGATAAGTAGATAAACCTGCCACTCTCCTAACCCCACGCAACTAGTAAAATGTGAGGGCTCATCACCGAGAGCTAAAAAGGGCACAAGTTATGAAATGTGTTGAAATGATATTGATGAAAGATAGACAAAGCTTTGACGGAATCAAATTAGGATGCTATAAGCTTACTCCACTCGAGTGACTTCATAGTTTTGGAATGCAACTTGCTTTGCAGTTTATCTAGACTTAGATCCGTAGATGGCCATATGGTAGACAAAATCTGGGTTTTAGGATTCTTAATTCTCTTGGGATTTTGGACATCCGATTCATTTGCTTTTGACTCAAGACCTCAAGATTTGAATTGTTTGTTTATGACCTTTTGTGTTTGCTTGTCAAGAGGACCCCCTACACCTTGCCCCATGCTACTAGTAAGAAGCATGGGTTTATCACCATAGACAAGGCATAGGTGAGTAAGGGAATTTCCATCCTTTCCCAACCCTATGTCACTAGTAAGAGATGCAAGCTCATCACCAAAGGTTGGTGGGGCAAGGAAATGTGTAAATTTAAAATTTTCTGTTTGATCTATATTTGACTTGTTTACTTGAGCAAAATGTCAGTGTGTTCTTATTTCCAAAGAGATATACGTACGGGATAGATGTGACACCATGAAGCTTCTAGAACAGACCATAGGCAAGACACCCATCCTAAGAAGAAACCAAAAGTGAGCATAAACCCGTAGATCTTGGCATGGTTACTGTTAAGACCTTGTCATATCTAGCTTTATTTGATGAAATGATTCCGAAATAGTTTGATGATATCATGGAAATAGAGAAGTATGATTAGAGTGTTTATGCCAACAACATCATGAGTTTGTAATGAATTGCTTTGAGAACAAATTACTTGATCACAATTTTGTACGAAATAAGCGGACGAAATGATCCTAACTATATGAAGATGCAATGTAGATATAATTATACAAGTAGTACTAATTGCTTACACGTAGAATCGTTTGAGGTGTAGGGAATTGATTGTTTCACCAAATTCCTCACCTTCCAGTGTACATAGGAGATATGCACCATTTCCATAGTCCTTCATTACTTGATATGGGCCCAACCATTTGGGCTGGAACTTCCTTCCTTCGGCGGTCTTCTTGTTGATCCGGCTGTCCAGCCTTAGAACTAGATCACCCTCATAGATATTGCGTTCATAGACATTCTTGTTATACTTCTGGCACATTCGGTCAGCATAGACTCTATGCCTCTGTTCAACATCTATCCTAGCTTCATCTAGGCTTTCTAGTTGGGAGAGACATGCTTCTCTATAAGTGTCTTCATCTAGGATCCCTTGTAATGAAATACGAAGACTGGGTATTTCAACCTCTAGCGGGAGAACTGCTTCTACCCCAAATACTAGTGAGAAAGGAGTCACTCCTATTGGTGTCCTTATTGAGGTTCGGTGGGCCCATAAGGCCGGATATAACTTCAAATGCCAATCTCGTTTGTTTTCTTTCACCATTTTAAGGAGAATGGCTTTTAATGTTTTGTTCGTTGCCTCATCCTGTCCATTGGCTTGAGGATAATACAAGGAGGTTGTATGATGGCTTATTTTAAATTTATTGCATAATTTGTGAACTTCGTCATTCCTAAAAGAAGTCCCGTTATCCGAGATAATGACTTACAGGATACCATACCTGCAAATGATTTGGTTCAAAATGAATTTGGTGATTACAGAACCTGACACAGTAGTAAGAGGCATAGCCTCTACCCACTTGGTAAAATATTCGGTGGCCGTGATTATGAAATTATGGCCATCTGTAGATGAGGGAGAGAATTTCCCTATTAAATCTAGGCCCCACGTAGAAAAGGGCCATGGAGTAGTGATTGGTTGTAGAGCTTGTGCCGGCATGTGAATCTCATGAGAGAATTGTTGGCATTTATGACACCTTCGTACAAAATCTACTGCATCGTGCTCTAGAGTGGGCCAAAAATAGCCCATTCGATGTATTTTACGAGTGGTGGCATGGCCACCGAAGTGGCCTCCACATATTCCACTGTGATATTCGTGGAGAATCTTCTTGGATTCTTCTATGTCGACGCATCTTAGAAGCATTCCATCGAACACTTTTTGATAGAGCACTTGTTCTATGATGACGTATTTAGCTATGATAATGCGTAACCACCTTCTTCGTTATGGAGAAGCACCTTCTGGATACATATGGTCCATGATATAATTAATGATATCAGTGTACCATGGACACTCAGAGATAGAAGGTCGGGTTTCGATGTAGTATACGCACTCATCTGGAAAGTCCAAATCTACTAGATCACCTCCATTTAATGGATTATCAGCTAACCAATCCATGATGATTTGTCCTTTAACCAAATTCTGATTTATGAACTTTAATCAAATTCACCCATTAAGGTTATAAAGCATCCAACCTTTTTAGACAAGGACCCTTGCGTGAGGAAGGTTCGTAAATGTTCTATTTTTACAATGACCTTTGTTTCTTGATTTAACATGTAATTTCTTAAGCATTTTGTTGTAAAGACTATGGTGAGGCATTCTCATTCTGCTTATGTGTAGCATGTTTCATAGTCGAGCAATGTCTAGCTAATGAAATAGATTGCATGTTCTCTTTTTTCATTGTCTTCTTGAGCCAGCATACAGGCTAGCGAGACATTGGTGGCCTGTGAATATAAAATTAACAGGCGATCTGGCTTAGGTGGCATTAACATAGGTGGTGATAATAAGAAACGCTTAACTGCGTTGAAAGCTTCATTACAGTCTTTGGTCCAATCAATGCTATATTCTTTCTTGAGTAGATTGTTGATTGGATGAATGGTGAAACTTAAGTCCGGGATGAATCTCCAGATCGCACCAAGTTTTCTGAGAAATGATCTTATTCCAGATTCATCCGAAGGTGGGACCATTTCGAGAATAGCCTTAATTTTGGTTGGGTCAACATCGATCCCGCATGATGATATAATGTAACCTAGGAGCTTCCCTCCTGTCACACCAAAGACACATTTTTCAGGGTTTAGCGTGACTCCGTATTCTATCATACGTGAAACAATGACGCGAAGCACTTCCAGATGGTCACAAAATTTCTTTGCTTTAGCCAACAAGTCATCTACGTAGGATTCCAAAATTTTATGAATAAGATCATGAAATATATACGTCATAGCCCACTGGTATGTAGCACCAGTGTTCTTGAGAATGAATGGCATAACAACATAGCAATAGGATCCCCAAGGAGTTATAAACGTGGTTTTAGCTTGATCTTGTTCAGATATTCTGATTTGATTGTATCTCGAGAACCCATCCATGAGAGATAAACGCTCAAATCCAGCTGTTGCGTCAACAATGACATCTATGGATGGTAACGGGAAGTCATCCTTAGGACATGCTTTGTTAATGTCCCAGAAGTCTATACAGATTCATATCTTCCCATTATTTTTGAGAACCGGGACGATATTAGATACCCATTGAGAGTAAATGACTGGTTTGATGAATCCTACTTGGAGGAGTTTCATTACCTCCTCTTTCACCATGAGAGCTACCTTGGGTTTCATTGGTCTTGATTTTTGTTTAATCGGTTTTTCATCAGATTTAGTGACGAGGTTGTGCACCATAATGTGTGGTGCAACCCTTGTCATTTCTTTATAATTAAATGCAAAATCCTTATGATGTTCCTTGAGGATCCGAGTGTGTATTTCTACTTCTAATGGAGTTGGAAAGGATCCTAACTTCAATATCCTTGGTTTATCTTCTGTTTCGATGTTAATATCAATTGTTTCTTCAATTAAAGAAGCGTTACCTTCCTCAAACTCAGGCGGGGCTGGAGGTAGTTCCAGATCATCTCCGTTCTCAACTGTGTATATGCTGAGTTCCTTTTGTGGGGGGAGCTCTGTCATGGGATTCCTGAAGTAAAAAGATGCATGTGGAATTAAAGACAAATCTATTGCGTGATGGGAAAGATGTAATGCCGCATAGGCGTTTAAGAAATCAGGAGTGGTTGTATCACTATCGATGTGGTCTAGGATAGTAGATTTGTTTTCATTTCTATTTAAAAGAGGATTTGAAATTTTTCTTATCAATGGTTCATCATGAAGGGATACCATGAAATAGGTATCCTCTAACTTACTATTTGGAGTAAAGCACGATGATGAGGTTGTTATTGAATTGGCGAGAAGATTTTGTTCTTGCGGGATTGCTTCGATTGATATGAAGTCAAACTCTTTGCTTAAATTTAGTACAGCTGTTTTATAGAGTTGTAAGTGCTCGGCTTTGGTTTCATACATCTCAACAACTTGATTTGCTACCAATTGCGAGTCTCCTAACACTCTGATGTTATCAACACCGATTCTCTTAGCTACGATGAGGCCAAGGAGGAGGGCTTCGTACTCAGTGTTGTTGTTTATGCATTTGAAATTTAGTTTAAAGGCAAATGGTAGGACTTTTCCTTCGGGAGAAGTAAGGATTACTCCAGCCCCAGCTCCGTAACAACATTTAGCTCCATCGAAATGGAGAGTCCAATACTTAGCTGGGAATATGGGGGCTGGGATATTTGTTTTGTTAACATATTCTACCTCTACCATGTAGAGATCTACTATTGGAAGAGAACCGACACCTAGGGTGCACCCGATGCCTACAGAATCAAATGGTAGGATCATTGGTAGATCCTGTTCTAGTAATTCAACAATTTTTGCAGTAGTTCCTAATGATATTGTTTCTATAGTGTTAGCCTCATCTTTGGGGGCTGGGGTTACCTTGGCTAGGCTCATAGTTTCAAGATTTGTTGTAGGTACCAACTTTTCTTCTAGTTTTGTGTCGGTAGGTTTATTAAGTTGGTTCGTTGGGAGTTCAAACTCCGAGTGCATGCCTGGTCTTTTCTTTAGGTCAGCCAGGTGTACATCGAATGGTTTTGGATCACCTTTGGCTATGAACACCTTTCCTAAATGTAAGAATCTTACTTCTTGAAATAGTGTAGAAGGGATTGCCTTCATACGGTGTATCCATGGTCGGTCGAGGATCATATTATAGTTAGTTTCCCGATCTATAATATAAAACTCAGTCAGGATTGTTTTGGGTCCTAAGGTGACCTGTAGTATTATAGTTCCAATTGAAGTGGATTTAAGGCTGTCATAGCCTCTTAGTGTATTTCAGGTCGTGGAACAATTAGTTTCTCTGTACCCTAGCTTTTGAAGGAAAGAAAAAGGGACTATGTTAACTGCCGCCCCATTGTCAACCATCACGCATTTCACATAATTTTTATAAACCGACAATTGCAAGTGTAAGGCCGGATGACCTTGGCATGCAATCTCATCATCTGTTGGCATTTTGTTTATTTCGAATATGAATTTGGTGTCCCTATCCGGCTGCCCTAGAGGGTGGGTATCAAAGTCTATATGGTTTACCTATGTTTCGAGAGGTGGAGTGATGCTAAGTAGATGACCTAAACCCAATGCTTCTAAAAGAGCAGCCTTGTGAGTAGGGGAGTTCTTCAACAAATCTAAAAAGGAGATGTGTGAGAAGGTTTTTGTTAGATCATTAATTAAGTCATGAGCACCCAGGGGTTTTATTAATACTTGTTGGATATTGTCTATTTCTATCGGGTAGCTTGGACTTAGCTGAGAGGAATACTCTCGTGTCCTTGTTACAAATTCTATGGGTAGTTCGACATCTAACTCCACTAAACTGACTATCTTAGGTCATGGCTGACTTCCTAGTTGTGGCGTAACTAACAGATTTAGTGAAGTTGAGGCTTCATGATCATTGTTTCCTGTAATTACACCCTTGTTTGTCCCATTTGGATTTATCTTGTTATTGTTGTGATTTGGAAGCAGATCATTGAAGATCTGGAGGGGTGCATTTTGAAGGGAAGCTGCCCCTGTAAAAGTATTTGGTGCTGGTGATGTAGGATCTGCCAAGAACATATCTATAAAAAGTTGTTTTTGTTCTTCTGGCAAACGTTGCATAAATTTATTGTAGTCACGGCATGTTATAGTGTCATGCCCTCAGATTTTGTGAAAACCATAATAGGAGTTAAGATTGTAATTCCTAGTTTGTTGGCTTGGTGTATATTGTGGCCTAAAACTTTGATCAAACCATTGCCTATTAAAGTTTTGTGTTTGTTGTTTTTGGTTTGAATTCTGGTTTTGATACCTAGTTGAATTTTGATTTGGATCCCATGTAGGGCTTCACCGTTGTTGTTGTTGTTGTTGTGGATGATTAAAATCCACTGTATTGATTGTTGGAGTAAATTTATTGTTTCATTGATTGTTTATTTGTGGTGGAGTATTCACAACATTTACCTTTCTAGCCTGATCAGTTACTCCATCCGTTGTCACTCCATGATTTTTATTAGGGATTTTAGGTCCTTGATTGACATTCGTGATAGTAGGATAAGTTGTAGTGTTTTGTTTGGAGGTGATTAACCTTCTGTTTGCTCCATATGTCTTGCAACCACTATCAATTGCCGCTTGATCTATTCGGAGAGCACTCTCAAGTAATTCATCATAAGTTCTTAGTGGGAACTTCTGGACTTCTTCCTTCACTTCTCTGCTGAGAGAATGAAGGAATAAATCACATAGTTCCATTTGATCCATATTTGGAGCACTTGCCGGAGAATAAAGAACTGTACGCCACCTCTGGATGAAATGGGTGAAATATTCATTATGTTCTTGTTTAATGTGCAAGAATTCCCTGATTCCTGTCCTTAATAGTTTGTTCATGTCAAAGGCCTTGATGAACTCTGAAATGAGTTGATTGAACAAATGGATGGAAGCCTCAGGTATTCTATAATACCAATCGAGAGTGATACCTTCCAAGGTTTTGGGAAATATTTTAGCAACAACCCCATCCCATGGGAGTAGTTCTCAGATGGCTATAGCGTAAGCCTTGATATGTGCATTCGGATCTCCCTCACCTTTATACTTAGGCAAATCGGGAAGAGGTCTTGGAAGCATGATGCTTCGTATGGTGAAATCTAAGGGCTCTTTCAAATATTCTGAGTAAGTCCCTATCGCATATGTTTCGACCATTGATGGTGCCTGTTGAGGGAGCGGAAGTGGAATGGGTTGTTGACATGGCATTGAATATGCATTGGTAGGAGCATAAGGAAACCCCTATGATTGAGTAAAAATACTGGGAGAGGAGAACATATCCCCTTGTGGTGATTTGGAATACATGTTTAAGTATGAATGGGTATTGTCCAAGAATGGATTATTTTGTACTAGACTGGGAGGTGTCAGATCGGTGTTAGAAATGACGGTTCTAGTTGGCGTTTGTTGTGAATACTGAGGGGTCATGCCTAACGTACCTATTCCTATTAGGAGGTATATTTGGCTAGGTTTGGAATTTCCTGCCTGCATGAGTTGAGAATGGTGATTTTCCTGAGCAAGTTCTAACCCCCTCACTTTTTCTACTAACGTTGAAATGACTTCATTTGGTGAATTCACGGTATTTTTCCTTAGGGGCATTTTTTGTATATCATGGTGTTGTATAGGCATGTGATATCCTAATATGAATTGATCGCTGCCCTGCCAAGTTTCCCTGAGGGCATTTCCTATATGTAGTGGCATGGAAGTATTTCCTTGAAAAGAGGCCTCGGGTTGTGTTTGTAAACCTCCTATAGGTGGGTACATACTTTGAGAACGTTGTTCATTCCTGGCATAACGTACTGAATTTTCATCATCTAAACCCAGGTATGAGTCTGATTGTCTACTAATTTGTGGTCTAAGTAGTACCTGAGGAGACAAACTTGATTCTCCTATGAGTGTCATATTGTTTGAGCCTGAAGGCTTTGTTTGTTGTGTTTGAGTGAACTGATCCAACTCGTCTGTTTGGAAAGATGAGTTATATCTGATCCTTGGAGATGGAGTTTGTGTTGATAATTGGTTATATGAATAGTTTTCACCCCATACCGAGAGTGAGGGCGATGACTATCTATTCAATTGAGCGTAGTATGCCTCAAGACCTAAGAGAGGCCTACCATATGCATCAAATCCCAACATATTCGGGGGGTATATGAATACCCGTAGAATAATGGGACAGAGAAAAGGTGATGGTGAAAGATAATGAGGTAGTAAAGATGAAAGAGTCATTTTAATTTGAAAGAACTAGTAGAAATCTGACTCCAGACCGGAAAGTAAGAAGTTCACGTCGGGTTCACCAATTTTGTACGATGGAAAAGTGAAAAACGAGCATGGGAATCTATAAGTAATTTTTCCTCACACTTGACCTCCCAAGGTCATGCCGAGACAGCTGGTAGGGGTTAAATATGTGTGGGATGTAGACAAGCTAATTGAGCAATCTGATGTCTTTGATGTGCACTAGTGGAAATTAATGAATCTAAGGTTCAAAGAAGCCCTAACATAACCTGAACTGGTGTGATAGATCGATTGTAAGGATGACGCTTAAAGGCTCCAATCAATATCGAGCTTTGCATGATTCAATCTATAGGTTGTGGAATACGGGAAAATGTCTTGGGATAGTTTCGTATATATCTCCAAATAAGGTCTAATAGGGCGGATGGTAAATATATCTTGACTCTATGGGTGATTTTATGCCTAGTCCAGACTCCTTAGCTTTGTTAGCTGCTATGTCTAGCAAGGATAACTGTTCGATTGATGATAGGTGGGAAGTGGGTAGATCTGAATACTAGTGTACGTAGGCCAGCATCTATGTCTGATTCAACCTATGGGCTCGTGGGGCTGTGGGATTTGTGGGTCACAACCGTAGATTCGTATTTTTTGTGGTCCTGCTATGGTAATGTGTGGGATCAATCCCTAATCCCTAGTATCCAATAGTCATATGCCTTTTAGCTTCATATCAGAATTAATAATTGTGTGATCTTCTTAGAATATCTTACAGGCATTTGTAGCACCCTGAATTCTCAAGCTGGTACTATATCTATGAGAGTGTCTCCTACGTCTGGCTATGGGACAAAGGATCACAACCAAAGGTCTGCTCTCTTTCAAACCCTTCACAGTCATGCGTATATGAATCTAGGGTAATCTATTAGTTTGGTTGATGTGACCAAAATGTGTTGTGCTTGGTCGTTCCCTTATGTTTAACCCGTGTAGTTGGAAACTGATTTGTTGTAAGTTACCCATTGTTCGGAAGACTTGGATCCTGAGATTCTGATCTATATCAGTTATGGCTGTGATGAGATTGGGTTGGGGCATGATTGGCTCGAATACGTATTCCCTGGGATCTCTAGGTCCTGTGATTGTCATAAAAAAGTAATAATGTAAACTAAATGCAACAAAATAAAATTAACTATGCGAGGTATGTCTATACCATATATAACTTCTATATTTTTGTTATTTTCTGATGAACTTTATAAATGAATTTGAAAGATCAGCTATTTTAATAAATCTAGAAATTGACAATTAACCTAGTGTCAAATTTTAAAACAAACAAAGTAACCGAGTATAGCTACTTGCATGTGTAGTTTTAAATCTATTCTAAACAATGAAATAACTGATCTAATCTATTTGAAAGACCCTTGATCCTACCTTAGAAGTGAGGAAATAATCATAGTCTCTTAGAAACTATCAATACCCACAGCTTCCTTGGCAATATTGAAAGTAAGATTGACTGAAATAAAGTAATTAACTACTCTATTTGATATGATTCAAATTAGAACCTTGAAAGCTAAAACCTGGATTCTGTAGAAAAGTGGTGAATCTGATGGTGTGTGTGATCTTGTCCCCTCAGTGTGATCTCCTCGTTCCTTCGTGTTCACGTGGATCCAGAAAAGTGTGTAATGCTAAGCATCAACAAAAGTAGATATTGGACACAGGACGCTTCAGGATATAGAATGAATTCCACGTGTGAGTAGGAGAGAGATAGCGCAAGAGTTCAGACTTGGGCTTAACAATTCCTAGCGGGATTTATTGCGATTCATGCAACATAAACGTCTAGAACCATGAAACTATCTGTTTTGAACAACAAACACCTGCAACTTAATGGTTCCTTTGAAAACACACTATTCCCAAATGGATTGGAATGAAATGGTTCAAAAGCACTTGCACAAGAATGGTATGTGGCTTACTAATAGCAACAACACTAAAAGCATGTAATGAAAGAACTAATGAATTCTAGTAAAATGAAAGACTAACTCTATTGCAATGAGAAAAGAATTCAAAGGAAAATTT
>CM034152.1:677297584-677346198 GCA_019776745.2 Taxus chinensis
AGACCTACAATCGACCCGGATGGAACTAATCCTCATCGATGTAACCTAATCGACCATTGACCCCCACGAATCCAGTGCTGACTACAAAAAAATGAGCCGACCTCTCCCAAAAACTATAAGTAGGACTGGGAAAGGCCAACGTCACGATTCATTTGCATATGAAGATTGATTCTTTGGAAAAGTCCAAAATTGAATTTGAGTGAGATGGAGCTTCCCGGAGTGTCCTAAGAGGAAGAGGACATAGCCGGGTAAGTGGTCCGTCCTTAGCTTTGTTTGTATTGTTTTTGTTTGTTTTTGTAGTATGCTAGGATTTTAGATTAGATGATTATGCAGAAAAGTAGAGGCAAAGATATTTTTATTGGCACTTTCCTCCCCGTTCAAAACGATCTTTTCACAAATCAGAATCGACTAGGATGAAATTAGTGCTGATTGGAAATGATTTAACTCAACCAATGTCAACTAGAAAGTCAACGACACTGATTGAGTATGGCATTTCCAATCGGAAAAGACGTTACCATTGCAATAGAGACATTGGCTTGAAGATTGTGATAGAGTTTTTATGAATTTTTTTATAATTTTTAATTTTGATAGAGGTGAATCGATGACGATTTTTGATGTTCTGGATGCAGGAACCCAGTTCCTCCACATGTGGGATGTTATCCCAAGCTACTTGAGACTGATACTGCAAGACATGACTGATGATGATTGGTGCCACTTGGAGTTAGTCAGACTAGGGGGTTTCCATTATTACCGATGGGTACTCTGAGACGTAGAGATTATGCACGCACTGATGCATCGGTGGGACAGCCACACATGTACCTTTTGGTTTTGGAAGGGTGAGATTCACCTATCACCCATGATTACAATTTACAAGACAACTCAATTTGCTGTCACAGGGGCCTGATTTTCAAAAAACAACCCCTTAACCCCTTCCACTTCCACAGATTATCATTATAGAAGCCCTAGTATGACTATATAGAGACAAGGTGGATGCCTCAGAGTTAGTGTCTGGGACTGTGAGGATAAAATCATAGTACTGGAAGGATGAGCCGAGGAGCAGACTGATAGCACTGATTCATATGGCAATATCGTATTATGTGCTACCATATTCCAGAGGTGGATGGTTTCCACTGCTCCTTGACTGCGTTTGTGATATTTTAGAGTTCATACAGGTATTTGCATTTTTTGATGCGCTACTGGCACCATATCAGGACCTATGGATGTAGACCACAGGCAGGCAGACTGGGATAGATGTCAGTTTTGTACTCCATTGCTAGGCTTACGAGCATATATCAGTGATTAGACCATCTGGACTTCCATGGATGTTAAGAGTAGAGAGAGCCCTTGAGTATGGGTTTCTGAGATGGTGGGAAGACATGGCCCATAGAGCTATAGGGAGATCACAGGAGGTGGTACTCCCAAATATTTAGGACTCTGACACCACCACAAACTATATGGAGGCCATACAAGGCCCACCCGACATGGGCCAGATAGGATTCCCACTTAGTGGAGCTGAGATACAACAGAGTGATCAAGGGCTACATTGTCCAGACGATCTTTAAAGTGAGTCCATTTATATGGGTGATGAGACACGTTCTAGATTGGATATAGATTATTCGAATATGTATGTGTCATACAGATAGATGGTAAGGGAGCCTAGATCTAATCGATTAAGGGTCTTGGTAGATCACCAGGGAGGCCCACCTCCCACAGATGATGATGGATGATGTAAGAGTTAGAATCAGGGGTTATGAGGATTTGGTTATCACAATGAGCTAACCAAGCACATCACACGTCTATCACGAGTCCAGATGCAGAGGGTAAACTACTGGAGCTAGAGAGATTGCAGGAGGAAGAACATGCCCTCCTTGGTAGAAGAACACGCTACGACTTCTCGAGGAGATTCCATCTAGGTCAAGAGAGGGATAACACTAATATAGGAGAAGAGCACCACTTGTGTTGTAGGGCAAGTAGTGAAGATACAACTATCTAGCAGGAGGGAAAGATATCATAGACATAGAGAGGCCCTCAGGGCCAATGTATGGTGATTACAGGCATCACATTATGAGCAGGGGCACAAGGTGCCATAGCAAGAGGGCCAACAGCAGCAGTACTGATGAGAGCACCTGACACGATGAGTTATAGTACCTATCAGGCTCTCCTTTCCGAGGTAAGATACTACAAGGAAGCTTTGACACAACATGCCCCATATGTTCCTTGTTACAGAGCGAGGAGGAGATAAGGACAGAACTGAGTTTTGTCAGCGAGATTTGGCAAACCTTTGGAAGGGTGCGAGCACCAAGGGAGACCAGGGAGCACATGGGCCTGACTTTGGGCACCTTGGGTAGTTCTATAGGTGATGGTCAGGAGGGAGAGCCTGTATGGGAGAGCCGTGCCTAAGGAGGAGGGTGAGAGATTGAATCTGCCATGCCTCTAATTTACTATATAGAGATGAATATTTGTAAAGAATAATACCAATGTAGCCTGATTTTGAAAGGCATTTTTGGATACAATGTATAGGTCTATTTGAAAATCCATTCACTATTATTTTGTCAGACATTTTTAAAAACGGTATATATATACTAATATGTACAGACATTTTGAAACATATATATATATATATATATATATATATATATCCACATATTTGTGTTATGTTATTGGACTTATACTTTTAATTTTGATAGATACAGATAGATGTTATGGATGTGATAGATAGATTATAGATGATAGATGGATTATAAATGTGATTTAGTTTTGATTTTTACATGGATGAATGATTAATTAAATTAACATGTTAAGATGTCAAATTAATTAAATGATATAGATAGATGAATCCACATGTGTCTTTAATACATGCTTTTTTTATGATATTAGTTGAAGTAGATAAGATTAACATAGATAGATGATAGATTTAATTGATTAAATTAACATGTTAAATGTCAATTTAACTGGATGAACAACAAATAAACATGGGTAATATCTATTTGATTTGATAAAAAAGAAAGTGATGTTATGATCTTATCCCTTAGAAATAAAAAGCACCACACCTAGATAGGAGAATGAATGATAAGCTAGTCCCCTAACTGATCATAAATAGAGACCTTGATGGTAAACCAAAAGAATATGCACATAAGGCCATAGACACGGATAAAATGAACTTGAAACTAGTTAGTCACAAACCAGATCTAGGAGGTAGACGAAATGAAAGATAAGTATGTATCTCGTTAAACTAGATGAAGGAATGAATACGTTCCCATATGGGGAAAATAGGGTCTCTATATGATTGAAAGGACTTATACCCCAACTTCATGATTTTTTTTTATAGAATAGAAATCTGATCAATGCAGGAAGTTTGCTAGATATAGAAAGACTGATCGATACAGGAAGTATTTCAAAGATGCTAAAAAGTGAACAAACTGGTCGATACGGGAATTCTGTTACTACAAAGGATGATCAATATGAGAATCCTAGAAATTCCATGAAACAAATAGCCATCCTTCAAAGGAGTGGTATGTATTTCTATTTTGATGGTAGCCATCCTTTGCGGGAATGGTCTACATTTTTATTTTATTTTATAAGGCATAGATAATTGTCCTTTGAGGGATCATTCTGTCTTTTGGGATTAGGATAGCATCTCTTTTTCTTTTTTGAGTTTTGGAAGAAGATGAGTTTAGACCAGATAGATCAGTAGAGGGGAAGAAAACATATATAAGCACATACTCATGCCCCAAGTGGATTCAATTAAGATAGACACCTAGGATAGATGAAGTAGTGATTAAGGTGTTCCTACCACGAGGAGTAACAAATACGTAAGGAAAATTCCATGAGTAGATCCGTGGTACTCATATTTAAGGTATAAAAAGGAATAACGTGGAGAACCACATAGTTCCAAATCACTATGAAATGCATGACTGGTTACAAATGGATGAAAGATCCATTTCGTGACTAAGATCATGTAAGATAAATTTTAATAGTAGAAGGGCCTTAGATGAAAGGCATTAAAAGGTTTCATTTCAAGTATACCATCCATGGAAGACAAGTGATAAGCCCCAAACCCATACTTATGAGTGATAACGTATGGTCCAATCCAGTTAGGAGCAAACTTACCATGTTGAATCCATTCCAGAGTAGTGACATTTTGGTTTTCTTTAAGAACAAGATCACCAATTTGGAAGTCATGCTGCTGCAAGTGCTTATTATAAACACACTTGACACGATCAAGATAGACTTGATGATGCTCAAGAGCATTGAGATGACGTTCATCTAACAACTTAAGATGTGCTAGATGGTTTTGACAATAGTCTTCATTAGAGACAAACTCTCTGAGAGAGACGCAAAAAGAGGGAATCTGAACTTCTAAAGGAAGGATAGCCTCATACCCATAGATAAGAGAGAAGGGGAGTAGCACCAGTAGGGGTACAGATTCTATTCCGATAAGCCTAGAGAGAAAAAGGGATATGTAAATGATAATCCCTACCAGCTCGACTAGTTACCTTTGCAAGGATATTACGCAAAATTTTATTAGAAGCTTCGGCTTGGCCATTAGCTTGGGGATAGTATAGAGAAGAAAATATGAGTTTAATATTGAAGGTGTCACAAATTTTCAGCAAATATTTATTTTTGAAAGACTTTCCGTTGTTCATAACAAGTTTTTAAGGAACACTAAAGTGACAAATGATGTGTTTGCTAGACAAAATCAACAATAGGTTTAGCTTTGGTCGATGAAAGAGGAATAGCCTCCACCCATTTAGTGAAGTATTCTATGGCAGTAATGATAGAGTGATGATGCTACAAAGAGAGAGGATTGATGAGATTAACGAGATCAAGACCCCATTGTGAAAAAGACCACAAATCCATTGCAGGTTGTAAATCCTGACTAGGGATATGTGTAAGATTAGTGTGTTGTTGACACTTGACACATTTCTTAACATAATCACAACAGTCTTGATTAAGAGAATGCAAATAGTAACCTAAATGTAGGATGCGCTTAGCCATGGCCAATCCACTAAAGTGTCCACCACAAATACCGTTATGGACCTCCTGAATGGATTTAGATGATTCAGGGGTTTTGAGGCATCAAAGAAAAATACCATCAAAACTACACTTGTAAAGGACTCCACCCATAATAGTATAGTGGTTTTTGCATTGGATAAAAGACCTTCTGCCATTGGCAGTCAAATCTAGAGGAAGAATTAAGTAAGATAGATAATCAAAATTGTGCTGATATCACTCATCTTGAGTATTAGTCTTGATTGTGTTGATTGAAGGTAACTGCTTGAGATGAGATGGTTGGTCTAGATGCTAAACAACCACGTAAATTCATGAATCCTCAGTGAATGGAGGAATAAGCGAGGCTAAAGAATCCATCGTATTTGTAAATTTGTTTGCAGTGCAAGGAATAGCCTGGATAGTAAATTTATTGAAAGATTGAAGCTGAAAGAGGACGATGTCGTGATATTTTTTTAAGGATATCATTTTTATACTAAAAGACACTAGTGATTTTATTAATGATGAGCTTAGAGTCACCAAATATTTTGATATGGCGAGCACCGAGATTAATGGTGTTTTGAAGACATAAAACGAGGGCTTCATATTCAGCCATATTATTGGTACATTCAAAGTTAAGCTTGTGTGTGACTGGGGATAGGTGTACCCCAAGGAGGAATCATAAAAAAACCTACTCCTCCCCCTTACTGACACTTGGACCCATCAAAGAAGAGTTTTACTTTAAATGGGGATAGACCAAAATCAATTTTCTGGATGGATTCGTCTAGGAATTGAGCGAGAGGGACCTGATTATCTTGGAAGAGGGGCATCAGCTAATTGATCAGCGATAACCTAGCCCTTGATAGATTTTTGCGAGATGAACTTGAGGTCAAACTCTGTCATGAGCATGATCCAACAAGTGATACGATCATTGTGATATGGTTTTGCATGCATTGTTTTGAGTGGATTGACATTCGTAACAATGTAAGTTTTATGATTAAGGAGATAATGACGAAGCCTAGAAGTTGTGAAGAAGGGAGCACAACACAAATTTTCAGCTTCAGAATAGCAAGTTTCATACTCATGAAGAGTGTGACTAATATAATAGACAACATGTTCCTTACCATTAGCATCTCGATGCGAGATCATGGCTCCTAGAGCATGATCAGTCATAGAAATACAAAGATATAATCTCTCCCCCTAGCATGGAGGTGTGAGCACAGATGGAGAAAGAAGATAATCCTTAAGATCATCAAAGGCTTTTTGGCAACACTCATCCCATTCAAAATGAATTTTTTTACGAAGGAGATGATGAAAAGGTTGACAACAGTCGGAATGTTGCGTGATAAAACGACACACTGATTGAAGGTGTCCTTGAAGACCATGAAGTTGTTTTAAGTTGGAAGGAGGAGGCATCTTGATGATAGCCTTTATTTTTGTGGGATCGACCTCAATACCCCTGATAGAAATGATAAACCCTAAGAGTTTACCAGTGAGAACTTCAAATATGCATTTAAATGGATTTAGGTGAAGAAAAAAATTAATGAGTCTCTCAAAGAGAGGCGCAAGGATGAGAAGATGATCCTGACGGTGTTTGGATTTATCGAGGATGTCATTGACATAATCTTCTATAGTTTTGTGTAAGAGGTCATAGAAAATGTAGGTCATCGCACATTGATAAGTTTCCCCTACATTCTTAAGACCGAAGGGCATGGTGTGATAACAAAAAGTCCCCCAAGGGATTATGAAGGAATTCTTATGCTGATCCTCTGGAGTGATAAGAATTTGATTATACCCAGAGAATCCATCCATAAGAGAAATCATCTTGTGGCCTGTAGTTAAGTCTACGAGTTGGTTGATATTAGGTAGAGGGAAATCATCTTTTGGGCAAGCAAGATTGAGATCTTGAAAGTTGGTGCAGATTTGAATTTTCCCAGTAGCTTTGGTTATTGGTACTACATTTAAAACCCATTTTGGATAGTCAATCGGTTGGATGAAGTTGGTGGAAATCAAGCACTGCAACTCTTCTTTAACGAGAATAGCTACACGAGTTTTCATCTTACACAGTTTTTTTTTTAACTGGTTTGATTTCTAGAAGAATAACGATATTATGGACCATGATGTTAGGATTAAGGCCCATAATATCTTCATACGACCAAGAAAAATCATGGTGATGGTCAGAAAGAAAGGTGGTGAAGTCTCCTAACTCCTGTGGGTTAAGAGATTGGCTGACCTTAATGATCATAAGTCCCTATATTAAGGTTGATGGTGGCTTCGTTAAGAAGTGTAGATGTGTCAGAAGGAATGGTTTTAGGAAGATAAGAATCCTCTACCCCTAGATAAGTAAGGACAAAATCATCATCCGAACAGTGGATAGTACTGATAATAGGAGAGTCGTCTCCAACTATTTCGGGGAAGACCAATGGTATGGAATTGGATTTCCCTTTAGTGTTATAGGTTAGTGGACCTAAGGAAATGGAATTGACTACAAAAAAAGTTAGATAGGATGGAAACGGTGTCATCCACATCAAGCGATGCTTCAGACATGACGGGAGAAAATGGTTCCTCAATGAAAAGAGGCTTAAAGAGAATGGTGATGGTAGATTTCAAGGGAGGTTTGAATCCTAAACCAAATTTTTGATGTGGTTTAAGAGTTGGAATGGATGTGAGGTCATGCACACCATATTCATACTTTCCCAGGCCAAAGCCCTTCTATGCGCATCAATATAGATAAGTCTTTACAAACTCAGGATTTTGTAGATGATCAAACCCTGAGAATAGGGTTTGGCCCTAGGAGGAGAATCTGGATGATAGTGAGGTGTATCAAGACCACCGTAGATGAAGTCGGTCTGTTAATTGGGTAGACCAATGGTGATGATGTGGTCAAGAACTAGTTGATATCCAGGTTGTTTTTTTTTCTACCATACTTGTTAGGTTTGAGATGGGCATCAAAAGAGAGAAGGGGAAGCTCCCCTAGCGAGAAACACTGCAACATATCTTCTAGATTTTGTAGATCTAGTAGTTTTGTTATAGGTATGGAAGAAGACAAATCCTTGTCAGAAGAATCAATGTTCTCCTTTGGAGGGACAGACCCTGTGGTCATGTCACACTGTGCAGATGGAAAAGGGTCTCCTAGATGACTATAGATTTTTCCCTCATACTAATATTTTATGCACCGATGGAGGGTTGATGGGACACAGTGCATTGTATGGATCCAGGAGCATCTGAGGATCATATTGTAGTGGAAATTTCCTTTGACAATGTAAAAAATCTCATGAAGAAGTTTCTTGCCTGCCCAAATGTGGTAGGACCATAGTTCCTAAGGTAACCGCCAGTTGATCGTTAAATGATTGAAGAGCGAAAGGTAGTGGTGACACTATGTTCTTTGGAAACTTAAGTTGCTCAAAGGTGTGGGAGGAGATGATGTTGAGTGCAGCACCACTGTCAATCATAGTGCATTTTAACGTAGTGCTATTTATTTGAACTGTGATAAAGAGAGGAGCCTCTAAATCCTCAGAAGAAAGGGGAGGAATTTTAGAATCCTCAAAGGAGATGGTGGTTGAAGATCTATTCAACCCAACAACCATCTCGAAAGGCTAGGGATCATCTGAATTCACTACAATGTAGTGAAAACTATCAATCAGAGCCTGGCGATGCTGGGGAGATGACTAAATGAGGTCAAAAAGAGACATTTTGATCGAAGCATGGGTGAGTTTTTTCATAACACTTTCCTCAACTAACACGGGAATCTGAGCCCAAGGTGAAGCATGAATAGAGACCTGAGGTCTCGGGGTTGATGAGGAAGGAGGAGCTCCTTTGGGGGCAGCAGAAATAATGACTCATGGTCGAGGAGTCATAGAAGATGATGGATTATCATACCATTTTGTTCTAGTGGTGATACAAATTGCGTCAATTTGAGAGGGTGGAAGATCATCTGGAGTGATATCAATAGAATTGGGAGCTTGAATAGACCGTTCAGGCTCAGACATAGTTGGGATGATAGGAGACACTTATTTCTCTTCATCCTCCAATAGGAGATCATTTTCTTTTAAGAGGCTATTAATGAAATATTGAAGGGATTTACATCCCTCGGTGTCATGACCCAGAGTGCGATGGTAAGCACAAATCACATCAGAGTTAAACCACGAAGGTTTTAATCCTTTGGGATTATAGGGTTTGATTGGAGGAAGTGATATAAATGAATATTGGATAAGTTGGCGAAGAATTTCAGTATAAAATCTGGTAGGTGAAGATGTGGACGAAGGTGAAGGAAGCACCTCTTTAATCTTAGTAGGCTACTGAGGTAAAGAGCCTGTATATCTGGTTTGATAGTATTTTTAGGGACTGTTTTACTTTTTTGAACACTGGGAGAAGAAGCCTTAGGTGCTTAATATGGAAGCAAGTGAGGCAAGATTGATTTGAGTGGAGGAGGAGCTCCTAAGATAGATTTTAAAGATGACGAAGACATGACAAGTGTTTTAGTCTTTGGAGATGAAGAAGTTTGTTTAACCAAAATAGATGATGATTTATATAAGAATGATTTAGATGTGGGAGGAGCTCCCAAAATAGATTTGATAGGTGGCACAAAAGGTGCCTTGGTTTCGATAAAAGAGGTGATGCCTTTCCAGTAAGTAAATCCACTTTACGAGGCATAGATGAAGAAGATGGTGTTGTTGGATCCCTAAAGTAGCTACCAAATCTTAAAGGCGCATAGGCGTTGGCAGTTGGAGGAAGCACAAAAGACAAGGCACGCAAGGTAGGTTTTAAAAAGGGTTCTTAGAGAACCTAGGATGCGCGCCCATAAAGCAGAATTCGGGACTTAGCCATTTTTGGCCTTTTAGACAGAACACATGAAGAATGTGTTCTGTTTGGATAAGATTCCAGCCTTGTGACAAGGTGTCTTGGAAGGAATATACCTTGCAATAAGAAGATCCTAAGAGCTAATCATGACCTAGAGAATCGTGTTCCTAGGGCGATCCACACCTTGACACTTGGGGCCAGATCTGAGGTTGTAGAGGAGTTTGTTAGAGCTCAGATGCTTATTTATACGTGCGCCCTTAGTAGAGAAAGAGAGAGACAAGTGAGGAAGTGACGCTCTACAGAATTACTGAAATAACTATGATATAAATGGGTAGATAATTATAGGATGTATTGAGGGATTGGGGAATGTAAATTTTGTTTTGTGAACCTACATGTATGGATCCAGATATGATGCATGACTGCGGTCTACCATTCTTTGATATTCTATAGTAATGCTATGAATGAATATGATAAGGTTACCACTCACATTTGTATTCAGATTTCCTTTCTTGTATCTTCTACATATGTCTATTATGGTCTTGTTCTTGTATGATCATGAACCTTAATTAAATGCTAAGTCTCTTTGTGGATTTATGACTTCTTGGTTTTATTATTTATGTTAAGTGCTTCCATTTGATATGACTATAAGAGTATAGAATCCGTCCTGAGCTCTATAATTCTTACATATCTTTAAAATCACCAAGTAAGATCATGAATGATGTCTTCTGCTAGATTTACATAAAAGAGAGACTCGACTCCCTCTCACATGCCTCGGGTGAGTGCCCAGCTCCCACTAGGTGATAGGCTGGCGTGCATGAGGTTCCCTTGTTCTTTAGTGGGTGCAAAAATGACTACATGAAAAAATGAAAAAAATAATTTAGACGGGGGAGGAGCTCCCAAAATAGATTTGATAGGCAGCACAAAAGGTGCCTTGGTTTTGATAAAATAAAATGATGGTTTTGATAAAATAGGTAATGCCTTTCCAGTAAGTAAATTCACTTTACGAGGCATAGATGAAGAAGATGGTGTTTATAGAAGAAGACGCCTTTTCAGTGGATAAATCCACTTTTTTATGGGGTGTAGAGAGGGATTTTTGAGGGAGGGCACCAAGAGTTTTGTTTATCTGAAATATTAGTTTTCCCTTTTAAGGGATGGTGACAACTTCGACCACATAAGGTGATTGTAACTATTTCGGAGGAAGTAGAGGAGATGATACCATTGATGTGACTTTAGACATAAATTCTAACTGTTTATGTCTAAGTTCAGGATTCGGAAGTATCGGTTTTGATGCTATCTCTTTAGATGTTTCCTTAATAGGCAAGGAAGCACTAAAGGTGAAAGAGGTAGATAACAAAGAATAAGCCTCTTGTGAGGAGAGTACTTCAGATGCAGTAATCATGGGTGTAACTACTGTAGGAAAAGAGATAGGAAGAGTCAAGATCGTACTGTAGGAAAAGAGATAGGAAGAGTCAAGATTGAAGAAACTTCCAAAGGCATAGAAGTTGGTACAACTATGGGTATGTTGACCAAAGGCATGGTCATGAAAAAATGGGAGTGATAGAAGTAGAAGTGTCCGTAGTGGAAACTTGAAGGGATGTAAATGACTCAAGCACTGAAAGAATGTCTGACGATAAGACAGATGAAGATGACATAGTCTCAGGTATAGATGGAAGATATGATAAAGAGGTAGAGAGAGATGAATCTGTCTCTAACAATAGAGGAAGACTCGAAGATGGACCATCTGAGGATGGTGGAATCTCGGAGGTTGAAGGAGCGGAAGGAAGTTTTGATTCAGTCGACATGTTTGTAGATGGCTCAAAATTAGAAGAAGAACTATTAGTAGAAATGGAGTTGATAGTATGCATGTTTGGTTTTTGAGATCCTGAAGTGTCATTGTTCGGGGAGTGATTTGGAAAAGATTGTTTAAAGACGTCAATCACCTAATTTGGGGGAGTGTTTGGGTTATCCAGAATGAGCTCGCCTCTATCAATGAATTTTTGGATGAGATTTTGAAGGTCTGATGTCATTCAATGTCATGGAATTTGTCTCTATGATAATGACAAAAGTCATTTTCATGATACCAGAATGGTCATTCTTTGTTCTCGTCAAAATTTCAAATAGGAGGAAGTTCGATCATGTGAACTTCCAACATTTTTTCTAAGATAGAAGCATATGACTCCCCCAACGGAGTAAAAGTATGAGGTGATGGAGGTCCTTTTCAAGGAGATTGAGAGTCTCTCTGAGGTGTTTGATTAGAAGTAAATCAGATTGTGATGTTGTTAAGACGATAGCATTTGTGGACCCCTGATTCTTGTCTTTGTTAGAAGAAGAAGGGTTTGATTTTGTAAACTGAGAAAAATCTGATTTATACTTAGAGAGAAGTTTTAAGTTTCCTTGTTCAATGGCGTGAGATTCAAGTTTGCATGCCATCGTAAAGGCTTCTTCAAATGTATGAAATGTTTGAATCCTTAAAATGGAAGAAATATGATTGGCATAAGATCGAGTAAACAACTCAATTTGTTTAGATTGAGGGAGGGAGAATGACAAATGATTTATTATTCCTCTCCAACGAGCAACAAAGTTTGCAATAGACTCATCATCGAATTGACGAATGTTAAAAAGATCCGTGATCGAGATCTTATGTGTGATGTTTATTGAGAAGTTTTCAACAAACATCTAGGCTAATTGAGAGAAAGAAAATAGAGAATGTTGGGGTATGTTATTGTACCAGTCTAAAGTGGGCCCTACTAAAGACATAGGAAAGGTACGGAGCATAAGCTCCTGGTCTTGGACTATAAGGTAGCAAGCATGTTTAAACACTCACAGGTGTTGTTGAGGATCCTCCCGACTATGAAATTTTGAGAACTTAGGAAGTTCCCATTGGGGAGGATAAGGCTTAAAAGCCACTAATGGATGAATTGGTTCATTACATACTTCTTTAAAAGAGTATGAAGGGCAAGCCCCTTTGGTGGAGGCTTCTAGGTCTACCATTTTCTTGAAAAGAATTTGGACAACATCCAATTGAGGAGGGGGCATGTTGGTATGTCCTGTATAAGAAGTGAATGGTATGTTTTGCTGAGGTGTTAATGGGGCATTCATCTCTTGATTAATAGGATTATAAGAGGAATAACCAGGTGTTCTGGGTGATGCCCGATGAGGTATTTGGTGTGAAGGATCCTGAGTATAAACAGGCTGTGAGATGACAAGTGGTTGAGAGAAAGGTTGTTAAATGAAAGATGGAGCCTGTGATTGGTGGGTTCCTACACTTGCCGATTGAATTGGAATGGATTGAGGAATGTGGGTGTTGATTTGATTTGATATGGTTTGTGACATGGGAAACAAACTCTGAATGAGGCTTTTGACTATCGGATTAGTTATTAAGGGTGCCGACGCCAAGGGATGGGTAAAAGCCACTGTCGCTGGAGTGGTGGAAGAAAGATCAACAGGAGGATGAGAAAGAGGAATTGACTGACTCGTAGGAGGGGGTTGGCTCAAAGGGATATATTGACCCTGAGATGTAATAGATGACATAGAAGAATTGACAGTAATTTGTGGGAGTGTGGACGCACTCATCATAGATGAGGAAGAGGGCCTCTCAAAAGTAGGTTGTGGGGTAGCCGAGGAAGCTGCTACACTAGGAATAGGCAACATCATTTGAGAACCAGTTGACATGATTGGTGGAAGAGAAAAAGGAGGCATAGATGTGCCCCCTTCTTTCATGGTTTGAGGTGAGAAGAAGCATGCTAACTGTTCTACAAGAACCTGGGATGACTCATGAGGATAATCGTAAACCTGCTGGATTGGTGGTCTGTGATCAGATATTTGAGTAGACTTATGCACTAAGTAGTCCATAAGGGCTACCGGGTTGTGGTCAAGGAGAGCCTAAAATTTAGGATCTCTATAAAGAACATACTCTATATCAAGGGTAGATGGCGCCTTTAAAGGATCGGGGGAAGCCAGTCGTGATGGGATCATTTTAGGATGATAGAAAGGATTATACGACCAAGATGGGGAACCAACTAATATTGGTCCCGAAGAAGACCTGAGGGGTGTCGAAACATCCAAATTAGTGGGGGTCTCAGATAAGGAAGAGGCATATCGAGCCATTTTTCTAGATTGTGACTAGGTGATGACGGCATAAACAAGCACAAACACAAAAAAGGAAAAAGAGATTAACCTAATTAATGCACAGACAATTCAAGTAACGTAGGTGATTATCTCTTTTAAGTTTTCATGATTTTAAGAAAGAAAATGTTAGTGACTACTCAATTGGCCAAACTAAGGATGGTTTGGGGAATGTTTTCGTGAGGAGTCCCAAAGGAACTTTAGTAAGTGAAACACTGGTACATGGCTTGATATAGGAGCCTACCCCTGCACTTCACACACCGCTGTGATAAGGGAGTCAGGTGCTTTGCCAATATATACCAGAACTTTCATGGATTTGTAGCATGGCCCGAGTACCACGTAGGCTCTTCCTCTTGGATGTCACTTCCAAGTAGTCAAGGCTAGGGAAGGAGTTTTTGGTTTAAATGCTTTATACCTAGTGATTTTTTCTTTGTGTGAAAGGGTGAAAAATAAAAAATAAAATAGTATCACTACCAATTTTGACTAATTTTCCAGCCTATTTAGAGAACTAGGTGAAGAACATACAACAGAAATGAAAAGAAAAAAATGTTCTTTTTAAGCACTAAAACTAAAGTGTTTGATTTTAATGAAGACAAGTCAAACAAGTTCTTTCCAAATGTGATTAATTCATTTTAAGCACTAAAACCGAAGTGTTTGAGTGTGATAAAAAACAAACAAACAAGTTCTTTTTGAGTTCTTGAAAAGGAGAAAACCTGCAAAAGAGAAATACTTGTAGTTTTAAGCATTCCAAGGTGGGTGGATTTTGAAAAGCACGTTTGTTGATATTTTTTTTCCTTGATCAATCCCATGAACCACTCCGTAAGACAGGGTTAAGCAAAAAACATGCAATACAAGAAACCCAAGAAAATATATCCAGATAACTAGATACTAGTGGAAAGAAAATTTCTATTTTAAGAATTCGAAAATTTCAAAGAAATGACAATTTTGCACAAAGAGATGAATCTAAAATGCAATTTTGAGTTCAAATGAAAAATTTACTAATCTTTAGAAATAGAAATTAGAATTGAGATTTGCAAAAAAAGAAAGAACTTAACTTTGCAAATTTAGAAATGAAAGAAGTAAGACCGAAAAGATGAAAGGAAATGCTTAAGAAAAACTAATGAAAATCAGTGAAGAAAAAGAACAAAGCTCAAAATTGGAAAAGAGAGGAACTCACCAATAAGGGACTTTGGTGGGTCCCACTAGGTGTGCCAGATGTTGTTCAAGAATTTCTACGCTTGTTACCTATCCAAGTCAATGAACCAAACTAAACACAAAAACCCTCGAAAAACTCAAATAAAGTCTATACCTGATGGATTGGACAAGATTCAAAGATGTAGATGGAAAGAATGTCCATGAATTCAAGACAGGTGCACATGAGTAATCCTATGAAATAGATCCAAGAAACCTGCAATGCACAAATACGTGACAGAAAAAGACTACGTTAGAAGGTAGAAGAGTGAACTACCCGAAAAGTGGGTCCAGGAAGCGATGAGCTTCCTCGGTGGATGTCAGTTCACGTTTTCAATTAAGGAAAAAGGCATACATGATAAAAGATGTAAGAAAATGTTTAGGTTTTCTGATTTTAAGTTGTAGGTAGAATGTAAAAATAGCAACAGAAACTGAAAGAAAGCAGGAAACTGTAAAAATAGAATTGAAATCATGTTACTGAATTCAGTACTTTTCTACAGACTGGTCGGCATCAATCAAACAATGATCGGTGTTGATGGTTTGGGCTGGCGTCGATTGGACACATAGGTAGACAGAAGGCCAAAGAGTAAAAGCAGAAAGCAAGCTAAGCTAAAATAGATTAAATGTAAGCCCAGACTACTAAAGATTGATTAGAAAGTAGAGATTGAAGACAGAAATGGGAATCTGAGGTAGAAATTGATGGATTCTAACCCAAAAACCAAAAAAAGGTCTAATCGGTGCTGATTTGGATGAATCAGCATCGATGGAAGACTAATCAACATCGACCAAAAGGAAATTATAGAAACTAATAAGAAATGAAGTTACAATTCAGATGAAGCAGATTACAGAAATCCATGAAGGGAGATACCTGAAAAACACTTGATTGATGATTGATGATGACAAGGGGAGCTGTGGAGACCCGCAAGAGCTATAGACACGCGGACAGATTAACAATACACCTCTCAAGGATTAAATGGCGCATAACTCACTCTCTCTCTCTGATAATCTCTTTAATAGCTTAGACAAAGTAATCTCTTTAATAGCTTCCCAAAGAGGCAAAGAAATGAGTTGTGGGGATAAGAAACTTATCCCTCCAACTCAAATAAGGGTAAAACCCCACCGCACATGTTTAGGAGAGGAGAAAAAGGTGGAATGGATGAAGAATAATGATACGGGAGGTTAGGAAATGATATGGGGTGAATAAGTTAGTTGGAATAATGGTAAAAAGGTAGAATTACATGGTTAATGTTTAATTATCCATGGGTGAAATATAATGAGGTGGAATAAACTTAGGATAGGTATTTTAATTAGATAATTAATTAATAGCCTAAGAGAGAAGAAGTGATATAAAAGTGCACTGGGTTACCCAAGAATAGAATAGATAAGTGAACACGGGGACACTAAATTGGGTAACCAATTTTAGGTGTCTACATGTGCACCCAACAAAACAACCATATTATTACACCACTTACCCATATCTACAACATTTACCTTTCCTATTGACCCCAAATTTCACCACACCTATCTACATGTTATCAAAAATTCACCCCTCAAGGTAATTTTGATAACATGCATCAAATTCTTCAGTCTCGAGCAAGTAGATTGATTCAAGACCCAAAATCATGTTTTTGGGCGCCCCGTCAGCTTTTCTCTAACTCTCCCATCCAAGAAAAAAATCCCAACGAGTTAGAAAAATGGAAAAAATGTAAAAAATAAGGTTGCAGGATTGTTTTAAAGAATTTCGGGTCTGAAGGGTGCGGATCATACCAGCGCGGGTCGTACTGAGGTTCGTCATACCAAGTTCATGGCCGAAATACAAAGAAATCGGCTAAGTCAAACATTTTTGTCCCAGGCGGTCCGCGGGACAGTTGGGATGTCAGGACGCGTGGGACATGAAAAGGTGAAATAGCCACAGGAAATAAAAATAGTCAAGTTTTTTGTTTTGCGTAGTTTGGGACAGTCGAGACAAAAGTATGCGTGGGACGCGAATCGGCCGATTTTCCGCAAGACGGTCTATTACGGGCAGTATAGAGATTTTCATCCGGGACAATCGGGACAAAAGTACGCGCGGGATGTGAAAAGGAAAAAATGCCACAATAGGGAAAAGGAATCCTGAATCATCTGATGTGGAGATTTTCATCTGGGGCAGCCGGGATGCGCGGACCCGATTTTGCCGAAATAGCTGCAGCAAAGAAGAAAAGTCAACGTTTGACCCGTGAACTTCAAACGGCCATAACTTTTGACTCCAAGCTCTGATTTTCATAAAATTGGACTTTCTGGAATGAGCATGACATCCTCTACACCAAAATATGATGGTAGTTATATTTAAATAACATAAACATATTCAGCTCTAGTCAGTTAATGTTCATTCCCGTCAAATGATAGAAAACGCCTACCAGACCCAAAATAGCTACCCGCACTCAGAAGGCCATAACTTTTGCATTTCTTAATGAAATCACACAAAATTGGTACCGTTGGAATCATGGCTCTAATTCTAAAGCACAAAAATCAATAAATTCTATATTTGATAAAATATCAATGGGTATTTTTTATAAAATGTGGTCGGGTTCATAACAGTGTTTTATTTGGTAGTTGGGAGTGCAACTAAGAGGCATGGTCACCATTCTTTCTCTTCTCCAGCACCTTGGATAGTATGGGGAGCCTTTTACAAGTAATATACAATCATTTTTACTCCATTTAATTCCTCTTACAAGTTGTTGAAGGACAGATTTCAGGATTTCCATTTTCCCTTCTCTCTCTCTTCTCTTTTTTTCTATAAATTGAAGTGTTGGGCTTGTTGTAAAAAGGGGGGGAGTTTTTAGATAGAAAATATCTGTCAAAAATACTTTGTGAAGCCAATGTGCTGCAGGCCCTTGTAGTGGACTCCTTGTATGGCAATCCAGGCCCTTATTTTATAATAGATTGAACTATGCATATCATGAAGCAATAAAATACAAGTTTGTGGATGTATCTTCCCCTGTTGTGTTTTCTTGCATTCTTCTCACCCCTCTAATCTTGATTACAAGAATATTGTGTCTACCTTATGTTCATTCAGGAATCTACTATCATTGTGTATGTTTGAAATGTTGTTGTGAATGCATTTTTTGTTAGATCGTGGAGAACTGTCATCAGTGTGCACTTTACTTCTGTATCTCACACATTGAAAGGATACTCTCACACACCCTCCTTTTCTGGTGTATCGTCGCTTTAGTGTAGGCTTTCATTTAATGCATTCTCTCTCCCTGGCCCCTTGGAATTTAGATTAGAATAGTTAGTTTCCCTTGCATTAGAGTAAATGGTGGCAGGTAGTTTAGGAGCAAGAACCAGCTTTCTCTAGAGGTTTATCTCAAGTAGCAAGTACCACTACCTTTGACCTTGGCCCATTTACTTGTTTTCTTGATTTGACCTTTACCCCATTACCCCATTTTTCAACATTCTTCTTCACATCCACTTTTATCAAACCACTCACCAATTCACTCTGTCACCTCATCAGTTCCTGGTTTGAGGGGGATCACCTTCACCATTACATGGGGTAACCACATCTTATTTTTGTTAGTGTTGTTTACCAGTACAAAATATGCAACAAAAAGGGGCAAAATGTAGACATCAAAATCAGGTCACACTCCTCTTAGCCCCTTGTTAATTAATCAACTCAAACTAATTCATCTAACCATGATCTTCTTTCACCCACACTAATATTAATTTAATTATATTAATTAAATTAATCCTTATCCTCACCCACTAACTTCCCTTAACCCTTTAATCCTATCCCTAACCCCCATTAACTTAATACCTCCTACCCTTCCACCTCACTTAGCCACATTTCACCCGAAGCCTATTATTATCCCAGGTTTCCATAATTTTTCCTCCCCTAAAACCTAACTTTAACACTCCTTACCCAATTGAATGTCTACACCTCATTGACAAAGTAAATGACTACAAGGGTCAGGATCACTACCTCATCCCACTGTCCAGATGTCATAGTGGCATATCTGGCCTTCACATTATAGTCATCTCGATCTCCTATCCTTCCTAGCATGCCATCAGGGAATGCTTACCGGACCTCGAACCAATCAAATACCTCACCCCTAAACTCGACGCCCGTCATCCCGTAACTCACTCATCAGTTACCGCCTATGTGGCTTGTCAGCTCAGCTCACGTCAGTTCTCAAGGTTGTTTTCTTCCACATTAATAATCTCTTGTCATTTTCTCTCTTTTTACAATTGCAAGCAATGACTTTAAAAACGTGGGGTTTTCACTTTTTCTCTCATGCCTGACTCGACTGTCTAATGGTTTCGTCCTTGACTAATGATAGTTGGGTGCACTAGCATGACCAGCCCATATGGTTCCCCTAAAACCAAGCATCAGTTCGTACCGAGCCCATGTCGGTTACCATGCATAACCTTCTTCCTCAGATTTGCATACCTAATTTTGGTGACCTAACTCCCTATCCACCTCCCAGCACCTCACTTAACCAACTTTACCTTCATTCCTCATGCCCACAGACCTATATCAAGATAAGCTCATCATCAGGTAAGGTCTCATTATTTTAACCATTCCTCTGACTTTACCCATGTTGTGCCCTATATACCTAGACCTGGAACACTGTTAGTTTCATTTGAACCAATGTTGCTCACTGTACCTTGTTACTATCGTAAGCCATGGTGTTTGACCTCGTGACCTTACATTTCCTATTGTCATTACCTATATCCAGACCACAACCACGGTGTACCAAAACCTTACCTAAATCCTATCCAAACCACTTAGAACCATGTCGTGTTTCCCCAACCAATCCATCTCCCTTGATGTCAGAATCGCTTCAAACCTTGTTTGGAGATCCCTATCAACCATTGGATGATGTCAGACTTTGCAAGCTCTTCAACCATAGTAACGTGACACTCAGTTATATCTTAATCAGCATCGTGTTTACCCTACCAGTGCCTTTAAACTCAGACCATTTACTTGTTTTCTTGAACTCACCTAATACTCACCATTAGACCCATTTTTCAACATTCTTCTTCACATCCACTTTAATCCAACCACTCACCTGACACCCCACCTAGTCACCTCATCAAGTTCCTTGGTTTGAGGGGGATCACCCTGACCATTAGCATTGAGTAATCTCCTTCAGGCCTATTTTTGTTAGTGTTGTTTACCAGTACAAAATGTGCAACAAAAAGGGGCAAAATGTAGACATCAGAATCAGGTCACACTCCTCTTAACTGGCTTGTCAGTTAACCTAACTCAAACTGAAATCAGTCTAACCATGATCTTCTTTCACCCACACTAATGACCTAGATTTACATTACCTATTAATCATCTTAATCCATTAACCTCAAATATACCCATTATTTACCATTATCCTAATTGACTTAGTACCCTGCCTCTGTGACAGACACTTTGCCACCTCTCCCGAAGCCTATGATTAGCAACTTAGCCTGTTACCTATTATATTCTCTAACTTGTACCCTAAAATTGAGATACCTACACCTCATTCTCATAACTACAATAGGTCACTCCCACCTATTATTTACATTAATAGTGATATCTGGCAGCCATTATAGCCATGGATCTCTGATTTTTAGCCATGCCTAGGAATTATCACACCTTAACCAACGCTGGTCACCCCAGAACTGACGCACATGCTATCCCGTAACCACCATCTGTTACCATATAATCCATCTTAACTTACGTCATTCTTGTGGTCTGGCACATTTTTCTTTTAGGTATCCCACATCCAAGCAAGCAAAATGGACACTCTCTCACACACAGACGTCTAATGGATTCGTCCAACGGAGTCAGTACGCAGCGAAACAACCTTCAGCCCGTATTATAACTAAGGTATTCCTCCTAGGAGCCCAGGAAGTCCATGTAATCTATTTGCATCAGTTGGTGACTAATAAACACTAAGAATCAGTCTGAAACATGAATTTTTAATGATTCCTCATTCACAGATAGTATAGATAATGTCCATGGTAGGTTTGAGAAAAATTTCATGATCCTCTAGGATGTGAAATCCTTCTCAATTGTATGTCATTTCCTGTTGCATGACAGGGTTAAGAACTAAGGCCATTTCTAGCTACGACCTATTGGATACTTTATACCCGCTCATCCTTACAAATTTTGTGCTAAATCCTATCCAAACCACTTGTGGATTTTAGGGATGTTTATATCCATTGATTTGTAGTAAGGTCACAAAGGAGACCCAAAACCATTTCTGTCAGACTCCCAATCATCACATAGTAACTGACCTCAGTTAATCTGAATCAGCATCGGCTACCCTACAGTGCCCTAAACTCAGACCATTCTTTTTATGAGTCACCTGATACTCACCCTAGACCCACTAAAACCCTGGTTTGAGAGATTTTCTTCACTGAAGTGGACACCCCCAACTAGACTTCACTAGTGCATGGATGATGACACCCTGATAGCATGTAGAGGAATCTCCTTCAGGCCTATTTTTTATGACCCCCTGTGGTATACTGGTCATGGTGACCAGAATTGCGTCACCACTCAACTGGCATCATATTAACCTAATACTGAAAGTTTGTCTCTATGGGACATAGGTTTTCCTAGAACAGACCTATGCAATCATCTTATCCATTAACCCAAATTACCCAGAACCATACCTTGACCAGTCCCTGCCTCTGTGACAGACACCTTTGCCTCTCTGAACTTGATGTATAAAATAGCCTGTTACTATTAGGATTCTCTGATGATGTGTATGTGACATGAGATACCTAAATGAGATTCACTACAATAGGACTTGACCTAGTCATTTAAGGCCAATTTTTTTGAAATAGTGGACTGATAGCCATCCAGGAAGTTTTCACACTTCCCAGAAATGAGCACATGACTAAGTAGTCCACTAGGTGGAGTATATGAGGTGACTTATAAGTTATGGTCTTACTTTTTCTTTTAGGTAGTTCCTCCAAGCCAAAAGGAATCTCTCACGATCAGCTATGGATTGAGGAGTCAGTACGCGCGAAACAACCTTCAACCGTTTATAATATGTATTCCTCCTACACCCATTACCTTATCTATTTGCATCATTTTCTAATAAACACTAAGAATCAAGTGAAACATGAATTTTTAATGATTGGAAATGATAGTATGATATGTCATGGTGGTTTGAGAAAAATTTCATGATGTTAGGATGTGAAATTTTCAATTTATGTCATTTTTGATGAGACAGGGTTAAGAACAAGGCCATTTCTAGCTCGAGTTGGAACTTTATACGCTCACCCTGAATTTTGTGCTTTGCATGGGACCTTGTGGATTTTAGGGATGTTTATATAGTGATTTTAGAAGGTTTAAAAAAAAATGTAATTTCATCATCACATTTTTTTGAATGAATGTTAAGAAGGTAAATAACCTTTTATGAGTTTGAAACCCTAGTCTAAAAGTGGTTTGAGAGATTTTCTTCCTAAGTGGACAAACTTTCTTCCTAGTGCATGGATGATGAATGTAACATGTAGAGGAATCCTTCATCATTTTATGAAGGTATGGTATAGGTCATGGTGATGATTGCGTCCCACTCAAATAGGTCATATTCTAAAGAAGTTTGTTTTGGGACAAGGTTTTCCAAAGGAGTTGCAAACTAAATTGCTTTTGTATGATTTATGTGAGTTTTTATTGATGTAAAAATATGTTTTAGGACATGATGATGTATTTACATGGTCAAATGAGATTCATTTAGGTTGACTAGTCAAAGGCCAATTTTGAGCCAGTAAAAAGAAGTTTTCAATGAAATGAGCATGACAAGAGTTATAGGTGGAGTTATGAGGTGATTAAAGTTATGTTGGAAATATAATTTAGAGATATTTCTAAAGATATAATGTTTTTTTCATGATTATGATTTTTGCTAATGTTTCTAGGTCAGTTTTTTGGATAGGAATATTTTTGTGAGTGTAGGACAGTATAGGATCTACTGGATGTTTTGAGTTGGTTGGAGCATGAGATAGATTAGGTGATTAATTATATCACATATATATTTAATAGGGATTAATTTATCATCCAATTAATCCATTTATAGGTCTTCATTGTTCTTGCAAATGTGTTAACTAGCTTATCTTTGAAAATAGTTTTTTGGACAGTTTGATTTGGTGAAGACAAGAGTGACTGAGGTTTGACAAGGTGATTGTTTAATGACTTATAACTTGCTTAGAAGTGTTCTAAAAGTTCTTCAATTTACATTTAGTGGTCACATGACATAGTTGCGATGTTTTGGAGTGATCTAGTGGAAAAAAGATGTTGATAGCATCCTGAAGGGTGAAGGAAATAGGTGTTTTGAGAAGAACAAAGAACAATGGTCTCACTAAATGAAGTATTTTTATTGGTTGATGTAAATTGTGACCATTTACAATGTTTAAATTTTAATTTAAACATGTTTTGTGATTTATGGGTCATGAAAAAATATGGTTTTTATGTTAGGGTATGATTTTTTTGTACCCATGGGGATTTGATTCTTTTTGGAGCATGTAATGATGATTTTGGCTAGGATGACCTACTTAGGTCACTTGTGACTATTATGTTATGAATTTGGGATTTTTTTATGATGCATGGGTTGAGACAAAGGAGGGAAAATTTTTGTGTTTGAATTTGAAATGTGAAGGAGCTTATAAAAGCATTATTTTGGGTGCTTTTTGGAGTTAGTGGTGTGTGTGCATGAAGTACGACCTAGGTGAGTGAGTTTTATAGGTGTTGAAGCATGAATTGAGATCATATAAAGTTTTTAACAGGTTGAATAATATCATAAATAATTTTTAAGACTTGAGAAGTGAAGGAAAAGCTAGATTGTGCAAGTTTGAACACCTAGAGTTTATATGAGGGTTTGAAGAAGTGTGAGCTGAATCAGTGGTCTCTATCAGTTATGGCAGAAATTTTCCAATGAACAGAACATAAAAATGTGATTTATTGGGTACTTTATCATACTAGAGAGTTTTAGCCTCCTTGTGGAGTTAGTGCTTCACAAAATTAGGGGTTGGTGATCCTTATAGGGTTTTTGCTCTATTAAACTAAGGGTTGGTGCTCTTTGTGGAGTTTGTGCCTCATTAAATTCTAAACATATAAATATAAGGATTGTGTTTTAGTGATTTTTCTTCCCCTTTAAGGTTTTCTACTTATATCTTGTGTCTTGTGTTGATTATCTTGCTTATGGTTTCTTACACATGTGATAATTTATTAAATGCACACATTAATGGTTGGTTAAATGTTTGTGAGTTTTTTTTAATAATCAAATCTAAAATCTAAGTTAAAGTTTTATAAGGAATGATTCACCCTCCTCTTATTCCATTGTGCTTCTAAAAAATTGTATTATAGTAGGTCCTTTTAGAGAAGTTTGACAGCTTGAAAGGAGATCCTTGAAGCACAAAAATGGAAATTGGTGCAGTTATGGGCAAGCCACCAATGTTTGATGGAACAAACTATTCTTTTTCAAGTCTGAGGATGAAAACCTTTATTATTTCCTAAGGGTTTGAAGTTTGGAAGGTTGTTAATGATGGCTATACTCCTCTTACCACTCTTCCTACCAGTAAAGAAGACAAGGACACATATGAATTCAATTCAAAGGCTTTCAATGTTATCATTCAAGGTATTGGAGAATCTAAATTGGGAAAGGTTTTGCACTACAAATCAAAAAAGGAAGCATGGGAGAAATTGCAAGTTCTTTATGAATATGAATCAAAGGTAATAATTTCCAAGCTTCAAACTTTCAAACATTAGTTTGAATCTCTTAAGATGAATGATGATGAGTCCATTACTGCATATCTTCTTAGAGTTGACAAGGTTGTCAATAACATGAAAGGGTTAGGAGAATATGTGAAAGAAGCAGTAGTTGTTCAAAATGTGTTGAGATCTTTAAATCCTAGATATGACTCTAAATTTTCTACTATAAAAGAAGCTAAATATTTTGACTAAGTTGAAGATGGATGATCTACATGGTACTTTGATTGCTTATGAGATGAGGGTAATTGATTCTAAACTCGTTAAGAAATTCATAGCCTTCAAAATGGAGAAGAAGGCTAAGGATTAAAAGGTCAAATATGAAGATAATACTCCAAAGCTTGATGATGAAGAACTATTTTCCATGGTTGCTAGAAGAATGACAGCTAAAACTGGTATGTACAAGGGTAAAATTCCTTTTAAATTCTTTACTTGTGGTAAAGTAGGTCATTTTACTACTAAGTTCCCTCATAGACATGATAAAAATAGAAATGATGAACATGATAGTGATCACGAGAATAAAAATCAGAATTATGATAAAAATATGAAAGGGTTCAAGAAGAAGAATAAGAAGAGTCTCTATACTCAGAAACAAGACTATTCCTCTGATGCAAGTAATGAAGTTGATAAATCTTATTCAAAGATTGAATCTAATCACAATGATTGTAGGTGATGAGGTTTTTTTCATGACAAAGGAAGTTATGATATCCTCTAGTGGTGGTTATATTTTGTGGGGTGATCTTTCACTTGATTCTTGCAAAAACGATGGAGGAGGAGATGTTTGTTTAAGGCTTGAGTTGGCATGTGGCCAATCAGAACTAGAGAATATTGAAAAGAACAATAAGAAGTTGAATTCACAAGTCAAGGAGTGTGAAGAAAGATACAAGAACTTGAAGGGAAACATTGGGCCATTTTTGAAAAACTTGAGGAATCAGTGAGAAGGTTAGAGTTGTAAATGAGTAACAGACACTTATCTTGCAATATAAAGAAGAAGAAGTGATAATTCTCAAGAAAAAACTCTCAGATGCTACAAGTAAGATGAAATCATATCAAAAGTTTGAAGAAATTACTAAAGCTCTTGATGATCTCTTGAACAATAAGAAATTTGTAGGTGACAAGGATGGTTTAGGCTTCAAATATGAAGTCAAAGACATCAAGGTGAAGAAAGAATACATGTTTTCATGAAAATTATACCTCCTTGGTGCAGATCGGTTACTCCCACTGATACCAATTGGGTTAACAAGACTCCTCCTTTGATCTAGAAAACCAAGCACTAGGGGTTGGTCACTAGGTGGGTTTAGATGTGCACCAATGATTCTCCTTTCTCCACATGATGAACTCTCATTAGAAGCTGAAGGGGATTCTCTCCTGCACTTTCTAAGATGGGGTAGCGCAGACTACTCAGGTTCCACATCCTCTATGTAAACCTTAACTCCTTCGTGCAACGTCTTCCTCCATAGATCCATCACACCTACAACCTCATGTTGTCTAGCCATCTCCCTTTCATGAGCTTCACTATACTTGAGTAGTCTCTCTTACCTTTACTTTACATCTGCAATATCTGACATCTTCCTCCACCCTAGCTTTCTCATCCAGTGCTCAGAGAAGTTTATCCGGCCATAGAAAATGCCTCTAAACTCAAGGTAACAATCAAAATCTTCATAGCCAAAGGGGTAGTCATACAAAACTGATCCTCTAGGATCCCTTAAGAAATCAAACTCAGCAACTTCTGGACAAGAGTACATATAAATGTTGTATTCTAAGTTATAACTAATCAACACTCCTCTCCACCAATGAGCAACAACATGTGCCTAAGTCAGATCCACATCCTGCAACCTATGATAATCATCTTGGGTCCATACATATGGTTTGTAATATCAGCTCAAACTAGATGCATACACTGAGAGCCATTCATACAACTATACTGGAAAACAATAAAATAATGTCTCGTATAACTCATGATAAAGGTGCTCTTCTACCCATCTGCGTGTATCAGACTAAGGTCCAGTGCTGAATCTTTAAGAAAAATCATCTTCTGTGCTTTTAAACCATGCTTCAACACTCTCCAAGGTCAACCACTCTATCATCACACATCAATGGTAACCAAGGTTCAGAGGCATCCATTTCTTATAAAAGGACCAATAGGGGTAATGGCATTCTTCACAACAACTTCAAAAATAGGGTCCCTGCTATGGAACCAAGACTTAAGTCATTTTTCATACCCCTAGAACAAATTCTAATCCCATGCGCATCAGCCTATCACCTAGTGGGCACTGGGCACTCACCTGAGGCACACGCGGACATTGAGGCTCTCTTTTATGTGAGTGTTGTGAAGATGCATTCATTATGATAGAGAATTAGATGTAAAGAGATAAAAGAAACATACATTCATGGTGAGAGCCTAGAGTGAGTTATTATATCAATGCACTCCATTCAGATAACCATAGAAATATCAATTAACTAAAAGGTATGATCCATAACATATTGAAAATGCATGAAAGTTTCACACCCATGAACACATACATATTAGAATAGAAACGTATATATTCCTATGATAATCATAGTTGGGTAACCACATTACATTTATCATAGGCCATACCAGGCCATTGTATCAAATATCAGAATAGACCCATGCATCAGAAACCTAAACTAGGACTTCCATTTTACAAGAACCCATCAAGATCCATTCCTCGCGATATATACATCACCCCTACAGTCCTCCAACTGAGAACCTTAACCCATAGAACAAACTACCATTTTTGCAACACTTCACCTCTCTAAATGCACACTCTCTCTTGATAGTGCACACACACATACATGCACATACCACCTTCTTCTACCCAAGAACCTCTATATATAGATTTTTTGTTCATCACCACACCTTCTTGGGGTAATAGATTGGTTTCCAAGTGTCCATGTGATCCTCCAATGGAGCATGCCTATTCTAATCCGAGCTCTCCACTCTCTGCAATGATGTCTTTCTAGAACCTTCTATGCATATGGAATATTCCTTTCTGGACCACTACATTATCAGGTTGGCACCTTATCCAATCCGCATGTGTAGTTGGGTCATGCTTTTCATCAATGTGCTACCAGGAATGCCAAATATGGCTAGAGTCCCACTAAACCCTTGCTTTGCCTAAAAGTGACCAATCGTGTAATGGTTCTACATTAACCCTCTATCACAACACCCTGTCATGTGTGCCTTTAACCACACACACCCTTCTTTACATAGGTCCTTGTACACCCATGTGAACTTCAAGTACGTAGTTCATATTCTGAGGCCCAATAGTAAACCAAGCACCAAGGAAGGAAAGAAGGACATTTACATCAAGGACATTGAAAAAACTAAGCAAATTCGGAAACCTAATCACCTCAAGGTATGAAAGGTATTTTAATGGTTATTGATATAAATGTAATGGCATTTTTTCATAGGGCTAAGGAGTGTAGAAGAGACTCCTAGAGACACTCATCCATGGAAAGACAATAGAAATGATCATGTTAAAGATGTTATATGCTACAAGTGCAATGAAGTAGGTCATGTTGCTAGTGCTTGTTTGAATGATACATCTATTCATGTTAATGATTCCAAGAGAATAAGTACAATGGTATGTTACAGCCGTAAAAAAAAATTTCATGTTGATAAAAGTATTTTTATTAACATTATTCAAATCAAACAAGAAGTTTTCAATGGTCCTAGAGTGCTAGTTAGTGGCGTTCAAAGATTATAGAATGTATGCACCCATGGTCAAAGAAGAGTATGGGAACCATAGAGGAGACCTTGGTGTCTCATCAAGAGCTTAACTGATGGAATGAGAGGAAAAATATAGATTTTTTATCATAAGAGATAGGAAGAAGGAGTTTCTCAGGTACCTAAGAGGACATGGGACCTCTTCAAGACCTTCTTTTAGGTCTTCATTGTGAACTATATACATCTATTATGCTTCGTAGAGGTATACGTAATATATTCCATATTGATCTTAGTTTGGTAACCACATTACATTTATCAAGGCCATACCAGGCCATTGTATCAAATGTAGAATGTCTGATCTCAGTTGGCGATCTAGGGTGTTACGGAGTCTGAGTCATTCTAGGTGTGTCTTGTTGCGTTGATCATGATCATTTGTTTGTCTGAGCTGCGATTAGTATGATTGAGTGCCTCATTGTTGTTGTTGACTATGTACCGTGGTCTTGACCTCCCTGTGTCTGCTCCCAGACTGGTTTCAAATGATTGGTACGTGTCGTATGTGGGTTTGGACGTTCCATGGTGACATTTTGTGTGTCTATGAAGGTTTAGAGTCCTCCTGTGTGTTGTCACTGCCAGTGTCCAGAATTTCTGATATGGTCCCATACACGCTTGTACTGTATATCTTTTATCTCAGAGTTATTTAAGAAGCTCATGTCGTCATCAAGGGCCCCATCCATTTGAGCTGTACGTGTTTGGTTCATGAATACTCTAGCTGGTCTTGGGGGCTGTTTTTGGACTTAGGAAGGGCTTGCGTTCTTTATGTATGTTATCACGGTAATGTACTCACTCTGGGAGACGATTGCCCATCATGATGTGACTGTTGTCATCCACCACTAAGATGCTTGATCACGATATTGCTGAGAGAAAACGGTTTGCTATAAGTGTTCTTAAATTGTCTGTCTCCGAGTTCTAAAAACCAGGTGAGTCACACGTTCCGGTATGCCAACCCCGATGCCCTATACAGCCGTACGATAAATATGCTGATCTAAGTTTAGGCATGTATGAACGTGGTGATGATAATGTTTAGGGTTGTACAGTGTGTACAAATTTAGGCATTTTGGGCTCTTCTCTGGTGGGACTGGGGTCGAAGTTACAACACATATCTCACACACTCCATTACACTTTCCATTCTACCAAATTAACAATCCCCTTTTTTTCTTCTCTCTTTTCCACCCCATTTTCACCCCCCCATCCACCTTTTTTTTTTACCCCCAAAACGCATCTCCCACACCCACCCCCCAAACTACCCCACACACACCACCCATCCCCCACACCACCCCACACAAAGCCAAACCCACCCTCACAACACCACCCAAACCAACACCCACACAACCCCTCATCCCCCCACCACACACCCACCGCCAAACATCACCCCCCCCCCCACCCCCCCCCCAACCCCAAACAGCATCACACCAGCCCCCTTCAACCCCCCACCAACACCAAACCATCCCTACCTCAACCCCATCCCCCCCGCTCACCCCAAACCCCCCCCCCAACCAACCACACCCACCCCCCCCCCCGACCACCACCACCAACAAACAACCAACCCCGACCCCCCCCTCTTTTTTGTTTTAGTTTTTTTTGGGGGGGGGGGGCGGGGTGGGGGGTAGGCTTCACCTTTATTGGGGGCCCACAAAAACACTTGTTTTTTTTTTGTTTTGTTTTCTGTTTTTTTTTTTTCCCACCATCCCCCACCGGGGGTGGGCGGGTGGGGTGGGGGGGGCAGGGGGGGGGGGGGGGGGTATAGATGGAATATAGTGAGGTTTGAAGGTCCATTGATGACTGGTTTCTAGGGAATACCCAAGATTGAGAAAAATTTATCTAAGACATGGAGGATATCGGATCAGCGGTTATTGACGTATAGTAGGTTAGATTCTTGGGAGAATTCTCTACAAAGTTGTGACTTGATAGTGTTATTGTAAAAGGCTTAATTTGTAAAGTTATTGTGAAAGTTGGGGATGATTCCCTAGGTATGTCTCAAGTGTATAATGGAGCTGATGAAATGGATTAAAAGGGTATCTATTATTAGGTATTATCTTCATGAATTCTATGAAGGACAAAAAGTTATGCATGTTTTTTCTTCAATATCCAGGGCCAGGGACTATGATTATGCATTTGATGAGTGTAAATAGATATGGTAAGTTTGAGATGAATTTCTGAGCTCATAGGATATATGCAAGATGTGAGATCTATCAAGGTGTGGAAGAAAGAGAAGAAGCAGAAGAAGGTTTAAGGATAAAAGACAGCCAATATTTATAGTTTGAGTGCTCTTGGAAGCTTAGGAATGTGTTTTGTCTTGGTAAAAGAAAAATATAGGTCAATATTCAAACATTTTGAGTAGTTCTGATTGAGCATGAGCTTTAAAAGTGTTTGAGATGACACCCTGCAAAAAGTGTGAATGTGAAGTAGTACTTGTGAGTTATTCATCAACTGAAGAGTTACACTGAACATGACTAGAAGATGTGGGAATTCACAGTGACAGTGTGTATGAGAAGCTCCATAACTATGTTGATTATTGAATGATGAAGGCTCCTACAGGTAAGAAATTTGATTCAATTTATCTTTGATGTGTTTGAGCCTAGAGATGTTGAATTATACTCAAGGAAGATGTTTTGTGCCCTGATGATTGATATTAGACCTTAGTAAGTTAGTCTGGCTCATTGTTAGTCCAAAAACCAAGATGGATCATGCCTACAATACATAACACAAAGGAAGAGGCAGAGAACATTGTAATTCTCAATAGTTGCGGGGGATAATTATCTATGTGTCATCTAGATTTTATTAAAGATGTGGCTATAGGATTGACAAAAAATGTTTGAGATGTGTTCAAATTTTCTAAAGGAGTGTGGTTGAAGAGTTTAGTGAGAAAAATGAACATATGACAAAAAAAGTTGTTTAAGACAGGTAGTGTTGTATGAGGTCTTTACATGAATGTTGTGAGTATGAGTCCATTCTGAGTGACAAAATATATTTCCGTTGTTATTGTTTGTTGACAGTTAGAAGAGGTCATTGAGGTCCATAGCTGATTAGTTTCCTAATATAGAGTTACATGTTATAGTGATATAACGACACCATCCTCAGTGAAAGGCTTGTAAGTATTGTCTCAGTTTGTTGAAGAAGACTAGTGTAGGACATTACCTTTTGGTATGAGCAAAGGTATGGGTATAATATGTCTTTTGAATCATATCTAAGTCCAAATGTTGGTTTAGTAGGTTAAGTTATAATGCTATAGTATTGAATGTGCTTAAAGAATGACACTGCTCAGGTCAAGACAAGGGGAGAAGAAAGTGAATTACTTCTAGATGATGATATTAAGGTCTTATAACATATGAGGTATGCATCATGGTGTGAGCTAGAAAGTTTTTTGACTTGGATGCATTAGTTCATCCATATATGATTGTCTAAGACTAAGAGATGCTTTATGAAGGGACAAAAAATGTTCAAGGTCTGATTTTCTAGCCAAGATAGTAAGTAAGTTGCTTGAAATGAACTTTTCTACTTGATTGATAGTATTCTTAAGTTCGGGGCGAGTTGTACACGTTATTGGTCGAGGGTGTTCATGAGTTCATAGGCATGTCAAAGTTGGTCTAAAAACTATAGTATCCACTTCAGGGAACCCTACTGTCAGTCTATATGTGAAATAGAGAGCAAGAAAGTGTAGGGACAAGCCAATGTTAGGCCTAGCCAAGATGGTGTATCCTCAAGAAATAAGTATGATGGTTGTTAACTATGTATGACCTTGTTGGCTATCATGGTTGTTGTTGCTTAGATGATGGTCTGCTACAGTAGTCATGAAGGGTCACTATAGGGATGAGGTGAAAATAGCTAAGTTTATGGCATGCCTAAAGGTGAAAAATGGTGGTTGATGTATTGGAATCAAGCAAGGTAAGATGATTCTTTATTCAGGTTTAATTGATTGTATTCATATGGTGTAGATGTTCGGGCCCAGGGGGAGCATGGTGGGTTGCAGGCTTGCAAAGAAGGGAAAAAAATAGGTTTTTGAGTGCAAATTTCAAGGTCTGTGCTTGAATAAGATCTTTGGCTAATGTTTTAAACCAAAGCATGAGTTATGGCTTGTGGAAGATGAAGAACATGTGTTATTAGGTATGCCCAGCACGTCTTAATGGTAAAAAGGGGGATAAGTCAGGTAGTTTTCCATCATGACCAAAGGGGGGGATTGTTGGCATGTAGTCATATAGGTGTTTTCATGATCCCAAAACCAAGTAATGAAAAAATTGGATGATAGTAGCGGTCAGATGATGTTGTGGGATGTGTGGGTACTGCTGGCTTAGATGTGTGTACTTGACGATACAAGGAGATTAGGTAGGATTGCTTGCGCTTGCAAATCCCATTCAGGTGCTAGTGATGTTTGCATGGTGGTATGAGATTTTCTTGGTTGCTTGAGGAATAATGTTGTCATGATGGATATATTTTTGTAGAGTGTTAGGCACTCACTCAGTGTCAGGGTGATATGCATGGTTGGTGGCCATTGTTTCAGGTGTTCATTGAAGAGGTAGGGATGCTAGGAGCTATGAGGATGAGTTTTGAAGCTGCAGAGACATGATGAATTATATTCAGGTTGTATCATGGGGTTTATGTTTGTTAATACAGGTATTTTGGATCAAAATTAATGCTTTAATGATGAGTTATAGTGTTTTTCCAATTTACCCTAGCTTTACAGTGTAAAACCCTAGGAACGGTTTAGCTATGAAAGTCTTAGTTTTCTGGAGAGTTGAGATATGTAAATGAATTTTTGAGGATTTTTATCGGTATTATTGATTATGTAATGGTGCTTGAGAAAACATTTAGGAGTTAGATGAGGAATTTGGAAATTTATGATAGTTTTGGTGAGGACATGGTTACAGGAACAAGGACCATTTCCATCTTGAATTGGAACTTCTGATGCTCGCCTTGCATTATGTGCTTAATGTGACATTATTGGATTTAAGGATGTTTGTTTCTAAAAGTGATTTATAAGGTTTCACCAAAAATAATAAGTTCATTTCATCGTCACATTTTTATGAATTAAAGATTAAGAAGGTAAACAAACCTTTATGAGTTGAAACCTTGTCTTGAAAGAGTTTGAGATATTTTCTTCCTTACGTGGCTAGAATTATTCTAAGTACTGGGATGCTTATTGGAAAAATGTAGAGTAGCTTCATCCTTCCATAAATTTATGGTAGAGGTTGTGTGATGAGTGTACCCACTCAAAACAGGTTAGTTTTCGGGGGAAGTTTTGTTTTTGGGGGGACAAGGTTGTCCAAAGGAGTTGCAACTACTTATTGTTACATGATTTATGTGCGGTTTTTACTATCTACAATTTTTTTCGGACATTTTTATGTCTTTTTTTTTTTTTACAGTTACATAGGTTTAAAATGATCTTATTTAATTTGAATGGTCAAAGGGCCAGTGGGGTAGTTAGTTAAAATGCAAGTCTTCAATGAAATGTTTGAAATGCGCAAACATGAGCTACAGGTGGATAAGAGGTTGATTAAGCTTTGGTTGGAAATATATCTCAGAGTCATTCCATTTCTATAATTTGTATCATTTATATTTTGCTATAAGGTTTCCATGTTCGTATTTGGATCGGAAGTTTTCTAATGCAGCCCGACATGATCTAATTGAGTTTTGAGTTTTTTGAAGCAGAGGGGATAGTTCTGTTTATATACTGAATAGTTAATATGGATGAAATTTTCACATACAAATGGATCAATTATAGGATTTTGTTTATTGGAAAAGTGCCTGTAACTAGTTTATTACTATTGAAAACAATGTTTTTTGGGATAGTTTGATTTAGAATATGTTCTCAAGGTGTATAATGGAGCTGAAATGTAAAAGGGTATCTATATCAGGTATTTTATCCTCATGAATGCTTGAAAGACAAAATTTATGCATGTTTCTTCAAATATCCAAGGCCAGTTGACTATGATTGTACATTTGATGATGTAAAGTAGATATGGTAAGTTTGAGATGGAATTTCTAAGCTCATAGGATATATGTAAGACTGTGAAGTCTATCAAGGTGTGGAAGAAGAAGTTTCAAGGATAAAAGAAGAAAATATTTATAGTTTGAGTGCTTTTGGACCTTTATGGACTGTGTTTAGTCTTGGTAAAGAACTGTAGGTCACTGTTCAGCATTTCTGAGTAGTTCTTGATTGAGAATGAGCTAAAAGTGTGAAGTAGTTCTTGTGAGTTATTTCATTCAAATGAAGAGTTACAGTGACATGACTCAGAGATGTGGAATTCACAGTGACAGTGTGTATGAGAAGCTCCATAACTGTGTTGATTGTTGAATGATGAAGGCTACAAGTAAGAAAGTTGATTCACTTTATCCTTTGATGTGTCTGAGCCTAGAGATGTTGAATTATGCATGAAGGAAGATGTTATGTGCTTTGATGATTGATATTAGACCTAGTAAGTCTAGTCTAGCTCATTTGTTAGTCCATACACAAGATGGAATGCTACAAGTACATAACACAAAGGAAGAGGCAAAACATGCAATTATCAATAGTTATGGGTGTATAAATTTATCTACGAAATCATCTAGATGTTATTAAAGATGTGGCATAGGATTGACAAGATGTTTGAGGATCAAATTTTCTAAAGGTAGTGTGGTTGAGAGTTTAGTGAGAAAAATGACATTATGACATAAATTTGTTTAAGAAGGCAGTGTATGAGGGTTCTTTGCATGAATGTTGTGAGTATGAGTCCATTCTGAGTTGACAAAATAATCTCTAAGTTGTTATTGTGTTGCCAGTTAGAAGAGGTCATTGAGGTCCATAGCTGACTTAGTTGCCTAATATAGAGTATACAGTGTTATAGTGATTATCATGACCCCATCTCAGGTGAAAGGCTTGTAAGTATTGTCTCAGGTTTGTTGATATTGCTCTTGAATAAGACTCAATGTATGACATTACCTTTTTGGTATGAGAAAGGTATTGGATATTAAGATTGGTCTTTTGAATCATATCTAAGTCAAATGTTGGTCTTAATAGGTTAGTTATAATGCTATAGTACCTAAACGGTGCTTAAGAATGCAAAAGCTCAGTCAAGACAGGGGGAACAAGTGAGATTACTTCTAGATGATGATATTAAGGTCTTATAACATATGAGGTATGCATTGTGTGAGCTAGCAAGTTTTTTGATTCTTGGATGCATTATTTCATCCATATATGATTGTCTAAGACTGAGAAGATGCTTTAGGGTAGGAAAAAAATGTTCAAGGTGATTTCTAGCCAAGATAGTAAGGTAAGTTGCTTGAAATTGAACTTTTCTACTTGAGATATATTCTTAAGTTCAAGGGAGTTGTCAGTTATATGGTCAAGGTGTTCATGAGGTTCTAGAACATGTCAAAGTTGGTCTTAAAACTACTAGATAACCACTTTAGGGATGTCAATCTATATGTGAAATAGAGAGCAAGAAAGTGTAGTGACAAGCCAATGTTATGCCTAGACAAGATGGTTTATCCTCAAGAAAGAAGGTATGATGGTTTTTATAACTCATGTATGGCATTGTTGGCATATCCATGGTGTTGTTGGCTTAGATGATGATCTGCTATAGTAGATTCATGAAGGTCAAAATAGGGATGAGGTGAAAATAGCTAGTTTGTGCATGCCAAAAAAGTGAAAATTTGTGTCTTGGATCCAAGCAAGGTAATATGATTCTTTATTCATGTTTTAATTGATGTATTCATATGGTGTAGATGTTTGGCCCAGGGGGAGCATGGTGGTTACATGCTTGCAAAGAAGGGAAAATAGGTTTTTGAGTGAAAATTTCAAGGTCTTGTGCTTGAATAAGATCATTGGCTAATGTTTTTAAACAAAGCATGATGTTATGGCATTGTGGAAGATGAAGAACATGTTGTTATAGGTATGCCTTTGTCATTAATGTAAAAAGCGGGATAAGTTCAAGTAGTTTTCCATCATTGACAAAGGGGGAGATTGTTTGCATGTATTCCTATAGGTGTTTTCATTGATCCAAAACCAAATTAATGAAAAATTGGATGATAGAGTATGGTCATATGATGTTGTGGATGATGTTGGCCTGATGGCTTAGATGTGTACTTGATGATACAAGGAGATTCAGTGAGGATTGCTTGCTCTTGCAATCCCATTCAGGTGCCTAGATGATGTTGCATGGTGGTATGAGATTCTTGGTTGCTTGAGAATAATGTTGTCATGATGGATAGTATATTTGTAGAGTTTTTGGGCACTCACATCAGTTTCAGGGTGCATATGCAGGTTGGTGGCCATGTTTCAGGTGTTCATTTGAAGCAAGTATGGATGCTAGGAGGTATGAGGATGAGTTTTGAAGCTACATGAGATCATTGATGCATGTATTCAAGTGTATCATGGTGTATCAGGTATTTTTGGATCAAAATTAAGGCTTTCATGATGAGTTATAGTGTTTTTCCAATTAACCCTAGCTTTTATAATGTAAAACCCTACGAGGTAGCTATGCAAGTCTTATTTTTTGGAGATTTTGAGATATGGTAATGAATTTTTGATGATTTTATATGTTATTATGATATGTAATGGGGCTTTGAGAAAAAATTTAGGATGTTAGGATGATAATTTTGAAAGTTATGCTAGTTTTGGTGAGACATGGTTACGAACAAGACCATTTCCATCTCAAATTGGAACTTCTGATGCTCGCCTTGAATTTTGTGCTTTGTATGGGACTTTATGTATTTTAAGGATGTTTCTAAAGTAATTTTATAAGGTTTCACAAAAATAATAAGTTTATTTCATCGTCACATTTTTATGAATTAATATGAAGAAGGTAAACAACCTTTTATGAGTTTGAAACCTTGTCTTGAAAGAGGTTTGAGATATTTTATTCCTAAGTGGCTATAACTTATTCCTAGTACATGGATGATTATTGGAACATGTAGAGGACTCCTTCATCCTTCCATAAATTTATGGTAGAGGTTGTGGTGATGAGTGTACCCCACTCAAACAGGTCAGTTTCTAGGGAAGTTTGTTTTGGGACAAGGTTGTCCAAAGGAGTTGCGAACTAAATTATTGTTACATGATTTATGTGAGTTTTTACTAATATAAAAATATTTTTTAGGACATTTTTATGTAGTTACATGGTAAAATGAGCTTAATTTAAGTTGAATGGTCAAAGGGCAGTTTTGAGGCAGTAAAAAGTAGTCTTCAATGAAATGAGCATAACATGAGCTAAAGATGGAGTTAAGAGGTGATTAAAGTTTTTCTAGAAAGATAATTTAGAGATATTTCCATTTATATAATTTTTTATCATTATTATTATTTTCTATAAGGTTTCCATGTTAGTATTTGGATAGGAATGTTTTTTCTAGTGCAACACAGGACATGATCTACTTGACGTTTTGAGTTTTTTGGAGCATGAGATGGATTAGGTGATGTTTTATATCACCTGGATAGTTAATATGGATGAATTTTACATAAAATGAATCCATTTATAGGTATTTATTGTTATTGTAAAGGTGTTAACTAGTTTATCTTTGAAAACAATGTTTTGTGTAGTTTGATTTGGTGAAGATGAAATTGGTTGAGGTTTGAGCAGGTGATTGTTTCATGACTTCTAACTTGCTTATAAGTGTTATACATGTTCTTAAATTTTTATTTAGTTGTCACATGACATATTATGGATGTTTTGGAGTGATCTAGTGCCAAAAATATGTTGACAGGGTCCTGAAGGGTGAAGGAAATAGGTGTTTTGAGAAGAACAAAGAATAGTGGTCCCAGTAAATGAAATATTTTGATTGGTTGATGTAAATTTAGACCAATTTTGATTTAAAAATTTTTGGTGATTCATGGTTCATGAAAAAGTATGGTTTTGATGTTAGGGTATGTTTCCCTTTATACCTATAGGGATTTGATTCTTTTTAGAGCATGTAATGATGATTTTGGCTAGGAAGATCTACTTGGGTCACTTGTGACTATTATGTTATGAATTTGGGATGTTTTTATGCTGCATGGTTTGAGACAAAGGAGGGGAAAATTTTGTGTTTGAATTTGAAATGTGAAGGATATTATAAAAGCATTGTTTTGGGTGCTTTTTGGAGTTAATGGTGTGTTTGCAAGAAGTGTGACCTAGGTGAGTGATTTTTACAGGTGTTGAAGCATGAATTGATATCAGATCAAGTGTGTTATAGGTTTAATAATATCATCAAGAATGTTTGTAAGTGTTTGAAGACTAGAGAAGTGAAGGAAGATCTAGAATATGCAAGTTTGAACACCTAGGGTTTGTATGAGGGTTTAAAGAAGTGTGAGCTGAATTAGTGGTCTATATCAGTTGTGGTAATAATATTTCAAAGATCAAAACATAAAAATGTGTTTTATTGGGTGTTTAATCATCTTGGGGGTTTGTATCCTCCTTGTGGGGTTCTTCACAAAATTAGGGGTTGGTGCTCCTTGTAGGGTTGTTGCTCTACTAAACTAGGGGTTGGTGCTTCTTGTGGGGCTGGTGCCTCAATAAATATTAAAAATATCAATATAAGGATTTTTTTCAGTGGTTTTTCTTCCACTTGAGGGTTTCCTACTTATGTCTTGTTTCGATTATCTTTCTTATGGTTTCTTGCACATGTGATAATTCATTATATGCACACATTATTGGATGGTTAAATGTTTGTGAGTTTTTTTTAATAAGAAAATATTAAATATGAGTTAAAGTTTTGTAAGGACTGATTCACCCCCTCTCTCGGTCCATTGTACTTCCAACACAATCAAACTTAAAATTTACAATAATAGATTCAAATCTTGTAAATTCATGCTCTCAGACCTTCAGAATACTCTAACAATGCTTGGTGTTCGTCCTCCACCTTCCCGAAATGCTTGCAGAATCTCTTCCCTTCATTCTCTGTCAAGAAATGACTTTCACACATTAAAATTACATTAAAGTAACTCAAAAATGGGAAACTGATATATGCACTAGGAGCATCTCATAATTCTTGACAACTTTCTAGTTTACACTGAGACCTAGAAATGCCCCTAAATTACTCAAAAATTAGTTTTTATAAAACTACTTTGTTATCCCAAAAAACACATTCATACCATTACCCTTCAATAAAATCCAACTCATATTTTTATAGACTTGGTTCCACCACTTGGCCTAATGGTTGGGCCTTATTTTGGCATACGATGGGTTAGGGGGTTGATCCCCTCTAACCTCCCATGGACTACTTTTTTTCTTTATTGGAACTTAGTCCTACATGTCTCACATGGAGGGTGGCAATGTGGTTTAAAATGGATCGGCTGGTTGGGCTAGATGGCTAGAATCCATTTTGAAAATATTGCACTTAGAGGTGGTCGATGGGTAAGTGGGAGAGCTGACTCGAGTTAGGAGGTATGTAAGCAAGTTGAGTGGAATACGTGGGGAGTTGAGTGTTGTGTTGGTGAGGTGGCACCTAGACTTGGCGAGTTGGTGCATGGTAAAAAATGCATGGTAATAGTTTAAAATTACAATGATCATAAATCCCACATGTCTGGTGTGGAAATATATATAGGTATATATAAAAAAAAATTTACAATGGTAATATGAATATACTGAGGCAAAGGCACCCCTCTGTAAAAAGAGTGTGTCGACCCTCGCTAAGGGTCCCTAACTAGCAAATAGTAGGACCCGTCTATTTGAACTCTAGTGTCAAACACTAAAGGTGAAAAACATCCTTTTATTTAAAACTACATTACTGCTTGTATTTTGATTGGTCCACATGGAAAGTGTGCACATGTCCATGTCATCTCGAACCTGCGCATGGACCCATATTTTTGCTAGAATGACCAAAAATTCAACTTGCAGTAACTTCTGCATACAGCCTGTGTTTTCAGAGTTCCACATACCGTCAAAAATCTCTCGAAGCCCTCTACCATATTATACTAATTTTGGGAGATTTAGGGAAACTATGTCCACTGAATTGACCTCCAAATCATGTCTCCCCATAAAGATGGATTTTGTTTCACAAAAGTTATTTTTACCCACTAAAACTAACAATCATCTTCCTGCATCTCACAAACACACAAGATTTATAGAAACATCGTTGTACGAAAAATTTATTGAATTTTTTTGAAAAGCATATCACCAAATTGATTATTTTAAAAATGGATAATCTACATGCCAAAAAGAGGCTAGATTCAAATTGGTTTTCCTATGAATCTGTTATTCTCTGCAAACAACATAGATCGATTTGAAAAGAAAAAAAATGCTCATAATAGGTGAATGTCTAACTCAATACCTATAGAAATTTTCAAACACAGTGACTGCAAATGCCATCACAAAATTGATTAGTTTAAAAATAGACAATAAAATTCTAAAAGAGGTAATTATCAAATTGATTCCCCGTGGCATAGAAAATCTCTGCAATTACAATCTCACCCAAAGTAGATCAGTAATAAATAGACACAAAAATGCTAATAGCTAGGCTAATGTCCATTGACCTTGTGAAACTGTCAGATCATTGTAACTGCATATATGTTTTTTCAATGCAATCAAAATGCATTCTAACATTATAACCATATTTAAAAATCACATTTATTTCCCACATGGGTCTTACAAAACATGTGATTTAAAATTATGGCCAAAATGATATTTCACATTGTGATCACAATTACAAAAACTGCCCAAAATATGGGTCTTAAAATGCATCTAACATATACATGCCAAAAATATATACATTCCCAAAACAAAAGTTACTCTTAAATGCAAGTATGAAAAATTGAACACTGCCAATGTGCCCAAAAACTTGCATAAACAACTGTCAAAAATCTCCAAGATTAAAATATGAGTTTGATTCCCAAACTATACCATGAACTCAAAATGCTAAATAGGAGATTCAAAATAAGAAGATAATTGAGCATGATAAACTTGTCTCTTAGTTCTTCTCATGAATCGGATAAATCCAAAATTCATTTTCCCTTTTAAATGCTTGTAAAATTTGGGTTTAATTACTTTACCAAAATCAACAGGAATCCCAAAAGTAAAGGTAACAAAATGAATTGAAAGCATTTTATTCATCAGTATCAACGATGATATATAAATCTATCCATTAAAATAAATGATTTTTCATTGTGCATATCAAAATAAAATGGACTCATCTGTGGAAAATATGTGGATAGATCCAAGGTTGTTTTATTTTCTATTGGTGAATTAACAAATTCTTTTTTATTAACCTTATAAACCAAATTCATCTTACCATTTCTTGGATGGCGTGTTGGATAAATTTTTTTACATCTTTCAACCTTGTATCCACTTATACGACAATGAGTGCAAAAATTTCTCTTCCTAGGTGAGGAAACCTTTGTGATTTCTCTACTCTGAATGACGAGATTGGTCTTTCAAAGAGAGCTCATTAGGAAACCACTTCTACAATAAAAAATTTCTCTTCCAATAATAGGCAAAAAAATGATTACTTAACCCATAAAACATGCACAGAAAAGCATACATCATTTTCTAAATAGCAAACCCGTATTATTTAAATTGAAAGAGTGGACCATCATAATTTTTACAATTTTCCTTTTTAGTGCTCAAAGGTGTGTAAAAAGAAGGAAGTGGTATTTCATTACCTCATCTTTGTGATTTATCACACTTTTCATCCTGTGACGATGAATCAACAATTTCCTGCAAAAAATCCTCCTGCAGAACTAGTAGGGTAATAACTTGGTTGTTGGAAGCTTATCTCCCTTAAGTATTCTTGGAGCACTCTCTAATTTCCATTCTCACACTAGAATAACCCAAACCTATAAAACAAGGACAATCCTTTACTTGTATTAGGTTAGAAATACCTTGGCCATTCTTATCAAGGCCTCTTCCATAAAATCCAATTTTAAGCAATAACTTAGATCGAATGTCTTTAGTATGTTTGTTAAAATTGCCAAAAATAATACCTGAAACTGATTCTGAATTTGAATATGAATGGGAGGAAGAAAAACATGGTGAAAAACTTACAGTGCACTCATCTATCATGGTTTCTACATCTAAAGTGAAAGGTAAACCCTTGTTCTGCTCACCACACTTTAGTGTGATCAAAATCTCATCCTTAGTCTCTAAGTCTAATTTCAAATGTTTAATTGTCTCTTCAAGGGAGTAGAGCTTGCATCTCAAGAAAACATTCTCATCTTGAATTTTTCTATTGATGATTTAAATATCTTCGAGTCTTTCTCTTTTCAAGGATTTCCCCATAGCTACCTGTAAACAAACTGTACTTCTCAAATAATGCACACTACAAATGGAAGATCAAGCCAAAAATGTCTACAAATCTGATGTAATTAGAAAACCAAACTGATATCAAATGTAAATTGAAAGCAAACCAATTAATTCAACTAGCTCTGATACTAAAAACTTGATCTGTACATAACAATAGACCCCCTATTGTTTTGATAGTTTATAACACGATCAATCAATTTCAAGCTTTCATGATTTATAAAGAATCTGAAACTAATAAAAATATGAATTTTAATAGTCATAAACTGATCTAGAACCAATTTTAAATATTCCCAAAATAAACTTTATTCACGGATTGATTAAAACCATATAGATATAATTTTACCTGATTTCTCATAAATGTTGTTAACTAATTACAAATATGCTTATCTAAATTAAATCTGATTTAAATAATGCAGAAAATTATCAGAAATCACAATGTAATAAAATCAAATAATAGATGACACTAGAATTGTTTAAGGAGTTTGGAAACTACCTACATCTCTGGGTTCATTTCAAACTAATCCATTAAAATTTTCAAAACTGCAAGTACAATAAAACTTACAATTTACAATAATAGATCCAAAACTTGCAAATTCATGCTCTTCGACCTTTGGAATACTCTAGTGATGCTTGATGTTCATCCTCCACCTTCCCAAAGTGCTTGCATAATCTCTTCCCTTCATCATCTGTCAAGAAATGACTTTCGCACCTTAAAATGACATCAGAGAAAGTCAAAAATGGAAACTGATATATGCATCAGGAGTGTCTCATAATTCTAGACAAATTTCTAGTTTACAATAAGGCCTAGAAATTCCCCTAAGTTGCTCAAAAATTTATGTTTATAAAACTATTTTGTTATCCCAAAAAAGACATTCATACAATTACCCTTTAACAAAATCCAACTCATCCTTTTATAGACTTGGTTCCACCACTTGGCCTAATGATTGGCCCTTATTTTGGCATATGACATGTTAGGGGGTTGATCCCCTCTAACCTCCCATCGACCACTTTATTTTCTTTTTTAGGACTTAGTTACACATTTCTCCTATAGAGGGTTGCGGTGTGGTTTTAAAATGGCTCAGGAGGTTGGGTTAGGCGGTTGCAAGCCATTTTGTAAATATACCATGTAGAGATGGTCGGTGGGTATGTGCATGAGTTGACTTAACTTAGGAGGTAAGTAGGTGATTTGAGCAGGATACATGGGGAGTTGAGTGCTACGTTGGCAACCAAGTTGGTTAAGATGGTTCGGTGAGGTGGCACCCAAACTTAGCATGTCGGTGCATGGTAAAAAATACATGGCAATAGTTTAAAATTACAATAAGCTTAAATCATGTATGTATGGTGTGGAAATATATAGGGGCATATATAAACAAAAGCTTGACAATGGTAATATGAAGATACAGAGGCAAAGGCACCCCTTTGTAAAAAGAGTGGTTTGCCCCTGGCTGAGGGCCCCCAACCAGCAAATAGTGAGCCCACCTGTCTGAACTCAAGTGTCAAAGACCATAGGTGAAAACACCCTTTTATTCAAAACTAAATTTCCGCTTGTCACATTTTTATTGGTCCACATGGAAAGTTTGCACGTATCCATGTCATCTTAAACCTTCGCACAGACCCATATTTTTTAGATTGACCAAAAATTTAGCGTGCGATAAATTTTGCATATGGTTTCTGTTTTCAAATTTACACATACCATCACAAATATCTTGAAGCCCTCTATCATACTTGTTGTCACCCTCAAAATTCCCTTCTTTTTCTAAGTCTAAACTAAAATTTTGAGTTGGTTCCCTTTTGAAAAGTGTTAAAATAGAGTCTTTTGAAATCTAGTACTTTCCATGGACTTAAAGATTCTTGAAACCTATTTTATCTGATGGGAAATTTCTTCCCCTTTCCAGAAAGGTAAAGAAGTCTTTCTAACTCCTTGTATTTTTCAAGTTATGGCTCGGCGGACCTAAGTTGTTGATTTTCCCAAAGCGGGCCAATGAGGCCAAGGAGTCATTTTGTAACTTTATTCTTTTGGCATAAAAAGTGCAGTTGGCAATTGCAGCCCCACGGCCCCAAAAGGTGAAATGAAGCGTGCCCCCGCAACCAATCAGATGTCAACGTATGTGGAGTTCAGGATTGAAAATTAAAAGTGGAGGTATGGGTGGCTGAAGAAATTTGAGCCTTTAAGTTTTTCTCATTGGAAGGACTAAAAGGAATAAGGTAAGCTCCGATCCCACCACCTATCAGAAGATGCCACGTGTTCATGGTTGACAAGGCAACGTGGATGCATAGGTCTTCGGTGTAGAGTTAATTTTTTTTGGCTCTTTTGGTAAAAAGCACAAAGTATGAAAGCAAACCGCCTCCCCACCACCTATCAGAAGGTGCCACATGTATCGTTTCACCGTTGACTAGTCAAACTGGGGAAGCAAGACATCGGACTATTTTAAATCTTTGAGGCTTTTTGTCGAAAAGGCTGAAATGTTATAAAGAGAGTTGCGCTCCCGCTGCCAATCAAATGATGCCATGTGTCGAGTTGAAAATTCAATGCAGGGGCACAGACCAAAATGTGAAAAAGTTTCAAATATCTAAAAATTTGTAAAATGTAGAGGTGCCTCTCATGCCCATGCTAATGGGGTTCTGCCACGTGGATGACCCAAATTCAAAGGTGTAAAAATAATATTGACTACCTATATTTAAACCTGCAAAAGAATGTAATGGTTACCACATGAAGATCTAGTTTTTCCACGATTTCCATTTCTTTACAAATTGGGAACTTGAAATGGTGCGAATAATTTAGATAAGTTGTAATCGATTCTTACCATGATTTGGGGAAATTTTGTAATTACTTTCTGCGGGGTCTATTTGGGGGTTTTTGGAAGTCATTGTGGTGGTTGGAATTCTAATACGACGAGAATATAATTTTGCACAGAGAGAAATCAACTCGAGGATTTTCCCTTTCTTCCTCTGATTATTTCTCTTGTTCCTGGTTTGGATTGGTGAATCATTCAATTTTTGCTTGCTAGAAACTTTGTGTTCTTATAAATGCAATCTTGAGAACTTTGTGCCTGCAGGGTTGTGTCTGATATAAATTTGAATGGTTCTGTTCTACATTTAATTTTTCTCAATACACATTAGGGTTTTCTCTGTTACCTCTTTCCCTAAAAAACTATTGCATTATTTTTCATCCCTAACCTCATCAATCTTCTATCCTCTTGCGTTGATAACTCTATGGTAGAAAACTCTTTTCTAGAGATCAAAAGACAACATTATGTTGAACATTGTATACTTCTATATAGGTTTTTCCTTTTGCTTTCAATAAGGGAACCTCTCCCATCAAAGAGGAGGGAATTTTTATTCCCTTGACTGTGGTTTCATCGAAGGTGAAAATCTGAAACCCAACAATTTTTGGTGACTCCACTAGGGATTTGTTTCAACAAATTTCCTTTGTGAAAAAACAACAATTTGATCATTTCCTTGATCTGGAAACTCCAAGATTCACTAGGGGTAGAAGATCCCTTGGGGTTAAATATTCCCATTTCTAACTTTTAGATCAACAAGGTTTTAAACTTCCTCCAACAAGAAGGAACAACAGAGCTTGTTCTACAAGCACCCCTCCTATTGAAGATAGAAACCCTAGGAGTGATATTCCTCAGGAGAAACTAATCCCTAATCTTCAGGATCTTATTCTTGCTGGTGTTTCAGTTCCACTCAAAACAATTTCCCAAGGATGGCAGCACCTTTTCCTTGGGGATAAATGGTTGGGCCTTTTTCCCTCCCTCAACCATTGCATGAGTTACCAAGGGGTAACAGAAAGAATTTTCCTAAGTTCTAAGATGATGGGAAATTTCATCCTGATGAACACATTTCAGCCTTCATTGTTGCATGTGGGGTTCTTGGAGTAGAGTATGAAGATATCTCTGTCAGGATTTTTGTAGAGACCTTGTAAGATAATGTTACTGATTGTTTCTACCATCTACCTGCTAGATCAATCACTGATTGGACCTCCATGACAACCCAATATGAGAAACACTTCAAACCTGTTGAAGATGTGCATGCTTTGTTGGCTTAGCTTTCTCAGATTAAGAAAGAGTCACATGAACCCATGAGAGAGTTTGTGGCCAAGTTTAACAAGTTGGTTAAAAAAATTCCACAAGTAACTCGTCCTGTGGATCAGATTCAAAAATTCTTCTTCTTGAATGCTCAATTACCTGAAGTGAGCTATTCCCTAAGGAGAGTTAACCTTGCAACTCTAGATGTTGATCAAAGATTAGAAATCAGTGTGGAAGATGATTTGATCATGTCTGGTCAGTTGAAAATAGAATCCTCAAAATACAAGGCATCTTCTTCTTCCTCCTCTTCTGGATCTAATGCAGACCAACTAGTGCAAAAGCTTGCAAATGACCTCATTTCCCTCAAGAAGTAATTGGCTCAACACACTCCATATCAAGATGCTCCAAGGAAGAGATTTTAGCCTAGGAGAATATTTCCTTCATCCCAAACTATATTAGCCATTGAGGGTCCACCTCTCAAGGTGCCTGTCAATGCTACTTGTGAGGTTCAAGAACCTGATGATGAGGAGGAAAATGAGCTTTGTGTAGAAGAAGAAGAAGTTGATGAAGAAATAGAAGAGCCTGGTGATTCTCGAGTGCACTTCCTCACAAATGAAGGCCTTGATGAAGATGACTACGTTGAAGTAGTAGTAGACATGAATAGTGAATCATATGTTTTCATAACCCGAGAGCAAAAAAACAAAAAAGAAAAGGTGGTGCAGCCTGTAAAGAGATCTAAAGATCCTCCTACTACTATTCTAGTTATTGCAAGGAGGGGTTCTCCTATTCCCACTACCTCCATACAAAAGGTAATTTTTTCTTGTTCTTCTCCCTCTACTTCTGCTTCTAAAACTTCTAGTTCCTTAGTCTCTAGGAATGAAAGACCTAGTGCTCCTCAAGCTTTTAATAGTGATGCCCCATCCACCTCTGGATCCTTTGACATTATTGATCACCTAAAGAAGAGTAAGATTTAGATTTCAGAGGCTAAGTTTTATCAAACTCATGCCAAATCCTTTACCAAAATGGTTAATTTTGTCAATTCTAAGTCTAAAACCCCATTGCCTACGTCCAAACGCCTATTGCCTACTCCTTCCTCACCCCAACCCAACCTTGTGGCTGCAATCACTTCACCCAATGATAAAATCAAACCTTTCTATGTGACTCTCCTCATAGCTAGCCACCAACTTAGTAATTGTGTCATTGACTCGGGTGCATCAGACAATGTGATGTCCGCCAAAGTGGCTCATGCCTTGGGTATAACCCTAACCCACACTTTTGGCTCTTGCTATTCCATGGAGAGTAGGGAAGTACCTTTGGTTGGAGAATCGAGGATGCATAAGTAGTTTTTGTTGCTTTTCTAGAGAAAAGGGTCTTCGCCACGATCTTGGTGGTAGACATCCCTCCTTCATATGGCATGTTGTTGAGTAGAAAATTTTGTAAGGATGTAGGAGGTGAGATTCAAATGGATTGGTCCCGTGATTTGATTCCTGTTAATGGAAAGATGAAGAAGATTCTGCCTGAGAATAAAATTGAATACATTATGTAGAAGACAGATGATCCAAAAGCACAAATTCTTTATGAAGATATTGGGCATGGGAACTATATGATCATGTCTCAAGATGAGACAAATCTACCAAAGGAAGTGTTGTTTGATTCTAATGGTGTTTGGACCTTGGAATTTGATGGTAGTTGTTCCTCAGCTAGCTCTGGAGTTGGTGTGGTGTTGGTCTCTCCTGAGGGTAAGATTCATCCTTTCTATTTCAAGTTTCAGTTTGAAAATACCAATAATATTGTTGAGTATGAAGCCCTTGTCCTTGGGT